>LKNJ01004615.1:0-30213 GCA_002120245.1 Maccullochella peelii | reverse complement strand
CACACACACACACACAAACATGTGTAGCCCCGTGAGTGACTGATCACAACCATCTGTCATCAAAGACCAAAAATAAAATCTACCTTCATACCCTTGATAAGAGTGGATACAAACCTCTGGAGAGGGGAAGTTCGTGGGCATGCCGTCCCCCAGGGGGGAAGTGACGAGTGCACTGCCCAGGATGGAGCTCATGTGGCGGGCCATGACTTCCTGCTGCTCCACACTGCAGTGGTTCTCCAAGGAGAGGATAACTGGGTAATCGGACGTCTGGGGAGAAAACACAGAGAAGGAAACTGACATAGAGTGCTAATGGATATTTCATGACACTGGACGTTACCGGATACTAAAACACACCTTAAAAGCATACTCCTTGATGGCTTTGATCGCGTCTTTGAAGAGGATCTTCGAGGTGAGCGTGTAGCCGTGGTAGATCACCGGCTCGTCGTCTGATCCGTCCCAGCAGTCCAGCTCCACGCAGCGGCAGCCCTTCAGCAGAGCCCTGAGAGTCGCAACCAGCATTAGTGACTGAACAAAAAGGCTGTGTAAAGAGTGAATAAATCCCCAGAGGGTTAAAAATAACTTGTTGACTTAAACCTCCAGATTGTGATGAATTTATCTCAACTACTACTGAGATACTTTAACACAAACATCTTTCCTGGTGGCAGTAGGTCTTACAAAAAGGATGGTACTGTCCCCTCCATCAAACAGATTTTTATATTATTGGTTCATGTTTTTTTTGGTGATGCAGTGGTTTGTTATTGACAGGAAATTTTGTACTGATTCTGACTGAAACTGTTTTATTTGGGTAAAGATTGTCCTGTCCAAAGGCTCCAGGTTAAAATGGGCCACTCCTAATCATCCGAGACATTGTTGCTGACTTATTTGCACTTTCTCAGGCACGTCATGAACTGCACAGCGTGAGTTCATCCTCATATTGCCTCGGGACAGGTGCTTAATGCTCAATCTAGAGACATCTGGCAGCCCTCAGCCTCCTCCCATCGGGACAGAGCGATAACCAGAGACCAAATGTTGGATAAGAATCTGCTGACTGCAGCGATTTTATCAGAACATCACAGCTGTAGCAGGGCAGATTCTTATAGGCTGGACGAAAGCGATTACCTGACATAAGCCTCCGTGCTGCTGGGCCCAGTGAGCTGATCCTCCATGAGATAGGTGTTGTGTGAGGAGGAGATGAAATAGTGGTTGAGGGGCTGCCTCATGTCCTGGTACACATCTTTGTGGTCTGAATTGAAGACCAGGGCCTCTGGATTGTGCATGTACATGAGGAAGCCATCTTTGGACAGCAGCTTCTTCTCCTTGGCTGAAAGAACGCAATAGCAAGGCTGAACAACAAGAGTGTGAGTGTAATACATAAGAGGAGCTGGTTTCTCCCTGTGCTCATGTCATATTGAAATCCAAAATAAAAGATCCTTGCTGAAAAGACTATGTGTGAATCAGCTGAGTTAAACCTGACATCCTCAGCTGTGGTGCATGTATGTAAAACACTAATTTAATACTTTACTTATCCTTAAGAGCACCGACAACACTGAACAGACTTATCATTGCATACTGCATGTATGTTCAGTATGTTCTGTATCTTGCAGGAAAACATTGATAGGCTCTAGTTGCCATTAAAAGGCCTGTCTAACTGGTTAGCTGGCTTCCCAGCATGATACTTGACTCGGAAAGCTAATATTGCTAATGTTGTACATCTGTCATCAGGATGTAGAAGCCATGTTCTGCTTTGGAGTGGCACAATATAATCAGTCAGTGAAACTCGCGTTATCCGTTTTTGTTGCGTCCACACTTTAAAAGACACCTCAGTTTCATCTAAAATTATTCACCAGAGCAGAAAACTAAACATTAAACAAGACTTGGGCTTTAGAGGTATAGTTAGGCGTATTTTTTTTACTTTGGACGGAGCTAAGCTAACTGTTTCCCCTGCTTCCAGTCTTTATGCTAAGCTAAGCTAATTGCCTCCTGGATATTTAGCTTAAAGGAGAGTGGCATTGATCTTCTTATGTAACTCTTGGCAAGAAAGCGAATAAGTGTGCTTCTCTACATCTCAAACTATTCCTTTAATCCTGGTCCAACCCACGGAGCAGTATTTTTTATTTGTTGTAAATGCACCCGAATTAGCCAAAACACGAGCTCTCACTGGCCAAATGTTTAGCTTTTACTCGACATACGATTCCTGCTCGCTTTTTAGTTTTTGGACATGACGGGTCATATTATGGATACATAGAGGAAGACAAGAGAGGCTCTTTTTGCCCTATGTCTCAAAAGACTCAAAATGATGTGTGGATAGTGAGAGCTCCTGTTACTGCACTGTGGTTTAAACCTCAAATCTCCAAAATGATATCAAAAATTGATCCTGAAGGGTCACTCTTAAATACCAAAACCATCCCGATATTTAAAAGCAATACATAATAACAAAAGTGGAAAGTAAATGCAAAATTAAAACGAATAGCTAAAAGAAAGTAGCCAGAGCATCAGAGCCCTGCTGGTTTTCAGTGATTCAGCTGTGATGGTGGAAGACCAGGATTGAGAACCACTGCTCCGCCACACTATGGAGTCCCAACCTGAAACAAAAACGCGTTATTTCAAACAAGGTACTGACCATTTTCATCTGGCTCGTACTTCTCGATAATCTTGTGCGCGTCAGCCAGCGAGGCGTTCTCTCTCTGTTCTTTCATCAGGAAGTCCACCAGGTTTTCAGGACTCATGAAGCCCGTGGTCAAAGCGTACTCTCTGTAGATCACGTCGATTTCCTCCCGATGGGTCAGCAGGTGATAGAAATATTCAATCTCCTCTCCAGCCAAGTATCCAGATTTTGAGCTGTCACATTTCTGTATGATGGAAATGTACATTTAACCTGAACTTAATATTAAAATGTGAGCTTCCTAAAAATGAATTAAAACACAGGCATAAATTTAGCTTCTCCTCACTTAGATCAAGGAAAATTTGATCTAAAAAATGTCCTTTTACATTCAAATTTCAATCAATTGATTATGGCAAAGAACTCTTGTTAATTACCCCCCCCCCCAATCTGACCTAATGTATTAAGTTAATAGTGGTGTTCTTGTTAATGTTTTCTGATATTGAGAACTCAGCCTGCCTAGGTGACAAGACTTACGTTATTTTGTGTTTAAATCATACATTTACATCTATCTATGGGCACTGCAGCAATAACTTTTAATTTATTTTTTTTATAGCTCCTGAGGATATCTACTCACGATTATTGATATTTAGGAATCATTAAAGAGCTCTGAGGGCATCATCACCTTGAAGAGTATGTCTGCATAGTCGTCATCCACCTTGATGTTGATCAGACGCAGGAAGTTCTTGAGCTCCGCCTGACTCAGCTTCTCATCTTTGTTCTTGTCTGCTTTCCTCAGGCAGCTGAAGATCCAACTGAAACGTTTTTAATGTAAGGAGATAGATATAAGGACATCTTTCTGTCTGCAGTTCTCTAATTGGTTGGGAACTCCTAAGGACCAGAGCGGTCGTTCCTGTGAATTGCTGTGAACCAGTTGTGTTCACAGTCTAACCTCCGCTACAGTGACAAGGATACTGCTCTGTCTGCTGCTGGAGGCTGAGGTTGTTAATGTTGGAGACCATTTTCTGCAGGCTGGTGGCCCACTGCTTGGCCTCCTCCTCTGAGCTGGCCATGAGGTCCAGGTTCTTGCGGCGGCCCTTGAACATGATGGAGAAGCAGTGGCCCTCCACCTGCTCCTCTGTGTACTTCCTCAAGCCCTCTGACTGACGACCCATTCGCACCGCTGAGATATCATCGAGCGAGACTGAAGACAAGGGGAAGAGTTGCAAATGTCATTTTACACTTTCAATATATTAATACATTTCCTGCCACTGATAAAATATGTCCGCTATAAAAAAAAAAGGTAGTTCTTTTGTACTTCTGTTATCTTCAGACGTCACAGAACGGCCTGCTTGGTAAACATAAACCTGCTGTTTACTGACGACACATGACAAGTTTCTGGGAACTGAAATTCAACATTTTCAAACAGCTGCCAAGTTTGAAGTCACTTGTGCGGAGTTGCTTGATGCACCTTTAAGGGTTGCATGTTATCACACATGGTCGACAGAAATAAAGACATGACCACACTACAGTTATCAGACCGTTTATGGATCTAATCCAGAACCAGCGCTATTTAAAACCACTCCTCCACACACTATTAAAGAAATCACTATCTTGATAAACACACCCAGAAAACGTATCACTGCTATCATGAACAACCCAGTCGCTTATGACAATGCAAAGGACTTTCAGACAGAAATAATCTTTTATAGCTCTGTAATCAGTCCTCCACTTTTATGGTGATGTGTGTAAGGGTTTTGCTGGCTGGTCTCACACACACATGCAGTGGGACTCTGGGACAGTACTCACAGGTCTGGTTTGTCTTGAAGGTTTTCTTCGATTCATGCCACATGGTCTTGCAGTCCTCCTGGAGTTTGAAGTAGCGGGTCTTCTTCCAGGATGAGGAGCGGACCTTGAGAAGACCTCCCCCTCGCAGGAGGAACTGGAGGCCCGGATCGCCCTCCATACCTGTGACGCCAAGGAGCAGAGAGTACAATTCCAACAGATCAGATGCTAAATTTCTGCAAACCTACTGAGCTGAAGCCCATTTTACACGACACATATGTCAGTTGACTCAAACCTTAGACCCTGCTCTCTTGCCTTCTCCTCCTCCTCCTCAACCTGCATTCATCTCATCAGGAAACTCCATGAAAAGAGTGAATGCCCAAAATCACAAGCGGCCACCCCACTTAAGCCCCTTCCCATGCAAAGTTTCATAGCTTTACACATTAAAAACAAGCTGACATCTGTGACAACAAAGCATGTAGTCTGACCCTGGATAAGCCTTGGGTCACATATGCTACAAGATATCGTTCAAATAACTACAGTGCAGCCTACCTAGGAGCTTTATGTTCATTTGTATCACCTTCTGGCTTTTGGCATAGTGGAGTAATTCCTCAGATCGGCTGAGTTCGGCTTGTCTTCGCAGGCACGCCATGGTGCCCTGAGGCGCTGAAACGCTACCAGACTGTGTTCGCAAGGCGGTGGCACCGGCTAGTGTGTGGAAGGGCGTGCACCAGCCCCACTCAAAGTTCACTTTACATCTCTGTCAGGTCTCCCTTTAGGCAGTCAGCTGACAGCCACACACTTTGGTCTACTTCAGATACTACGACTAGCTACCGCGGCAAGAGGAGGTGGTTCAAAACTTCTGTCCGGTTTATGCGAAATGTCGGTATATTTAAGTCATTTTACAGAATATTTCGGGAAAACGAGTTGGCCAGTTTTTAAGACACCTTTAAGATAATTTTAGATAATAACCAGGCAGTGTAGATAATACACAGGTTTTCCATAATAGTTAGCTTACTATAGCTGCTAGCTAATAATCAAATGTTGTAATGCATTAATTAGCTAGCTACAGAATCACAATTTAAGCTACACTAAAGGAGGAAATACAGCAAACGTTTAAAATGTGGATAGGTTAATCTATTTAATTAATATAACGTATGAAAAAATAAGGTAACTATGTTATAACAATACATTTAATGAGCTAATGTAAGATATAACGTTACAGCCTGCATTTAGTGTGAGTATTATTGGCTCGCGGGCTCCATCTAGTGGTGTCATGGCGGTAGTGTCAAGTGCTGCGATTTAAATCCACTCGACCAGGTTACTCGTTTTATGAAAGTTTATAGGTGGCAAACAGTTCAACAAACACATTCAGTGCTGATAAGAGAGAAATATGGGCCCATTTAGCGCTTCTCGACAGCAGTACTTGTAGTGGGGTTTGTTTTTCTTCTCTGGTTAACTAGCTCAGTGCGCTGTTTTGGTGTGTTTTGGTAACATTTCTTTCTGTTTGCAGTAATATGAAACTACCAGGCTGGATGAAAGGGGCCACACCTTTTGGCAGAGTAGCCTGTAAACGACTCTTGGAATTACATACAGGTGATCTTATTCGAACACATTTCGCTCAATAAAGTAGGACATATCCGCAGATGTTATGAAGAAAAAGTTTGATTGCAACAATTCAAATGTAAGAGAAATTAGTAAACGCCACTCCATTTTACTCGCATGCCATTTTGTCCTGGGAATTATTCAATGTTGGGAAATTCTGGAACAAAATCACTTCCAGGCGCACTTTAATTTGCACAATTAAACAGAAATCCAAACTGTGTCCTACCGTTTTTCTTTTCGATCCCATTCGTTTCCATCCTTTCTGAATTTGATTTTATTTTTACGCAGTCAGGTCTCGTCTTTCCTCGTTTCACTTGATGCACCGTTTTATCTAAAGTTGCTCCTTCTGTCCATGTGCGCAATTATGTAAGAAAACCTGGGTTTGGGATTTTTGAACCGAGTAGCCTACGAGGACAACACACCTAAAAGGCGGCGACACAGGTGGGTTTCTCCTGGGAGTCTGAATGGGGTCACCTCTCCTGCGGACTCCAACACCGGTATGACAAGCCTGTCATGCAAGCAACGCTGCTGATGTCACAACAGGGTTAGCCTACACCTTAACACCAGCTAATTAGCTGGTTAACTAAGCTACTGTTTGACTTAACAGCCAGCATTTACAGCATGCCACATTATTAGTTGGTCTTTGCACCGGCAGCTGAAATGATAAATGCTTCTTTAATCTATTATAATCCTGTTCCCTAAACACTTCAGGGCCCATCCCTCACCTAGAGGAAACTCTAGATGTGAATAAACAGGGAGGGGACGTTCACCTGAGAAGCACTCATAAGCTTCATGAAACTGTAATCAGGTTTTATAAGTAATATTTATAGCCTATGGTGTGGAAATTTCCTATCACTCCATTTCTATATTCAACTTCTGCTAAAGCCTTGGCCCATTGCAATTTCGTGTGGACAACTGTTTCTCATTTTAACACAAGGTAAACATGATCAAGAAGGCTGATAGCAGAGATGGCTGGCTGCCCGTCCACATAGTTGACAGTGACTTTGAGCATATTGGTTACACTGAATTTTTTTCGTTTTCCTTTTCATGTGCAGCTTAGCCTCGGCAGGATAATAGTACTGCAATCACTGGTGCGCTGGGGCTCATGTGGCTCTCAGCACTTCCCTTTCAGGTCTGGCTTACCCTGAGCGCACTGTCAGCATCAGGGGGAGACCTTCCGGGCAAGGGCCGGACACTTCCAAAATCCACGAGGTTCAGGGAAACAAGCAGGAAAATAGAGTGTGGCATTGTCTTTAGATTCGTATCACGGCTCTGGGTGCATGTTTTAGAACAGGGGAAATAGGTTACAATTACAATTTTATTATAATTGGCTATGCCTGGTTTCTATTAACTGAACTAATGTGGAAAACAAAACATTAAGCATTGGCCGTCCCCTAGCCATCTGCATGGCCAAAGCAGTCAGTGTGTTTCTGTAAAAAATACTGAGTCCAAGAAAAGTCCTTTTGCAGCAAAGGTTTGTGTGCACACTTCAATCAGTGAATTTGGTTAAAGTGTACAGCAATTTAATGCATCACATAAAACATGTCGCATTTGGTGTCTGTGTCTGCAAGCAAAAACAGGCCCCGCTGTTTCCTCACATACCACTGATACCATCTCTAAAACATCCTCATGCCTCAGAGCACTGTTTTAGTGACTTAGATTATGCAGTTTCTGGGTCATCAAAAGATATAAAAGACAAAGACAATATGTAAACAACTGTCTAATGTGTGTATCTGCCGCAAATATTTAAAAAGATTTACACTGAGTTATAAAAAGCACAGTACACTGTCCATCTGCTTTTCATGAAACTTCTTGGCATGTTCCGAATTTCAGCATGGAGACTGAAAGATAAAAGTAGCCTACAAAAACATGCTGTAGTCTGTCTGCAACTCAATTATGGAAAGTGTCTAAGCACATTTACTCAAGTACTGTACCAAAGTAGGCATTTGTGCTTTTCTTGAACATTTTCCATTTTCCTTCACTACATTCACTGTATTAAACAGCTTTAGTTACTATTTACTTTTCAAGATTTTACATAGTTTATAAAAATGCATTGTTATAGATTAAAGTACCTGGCCAGCATTATATAAATCAGTTAAAATGAGCATATTTCTATAGCCTAATAGGCCTTTCAAATTTCACTGTAAAAGGCACACACAGGCATTAGCGCCCTCTAACGGCTCTACTGTGCACACTACAGGTGCGGAGAGTACGAATAGCGTGTCTGTTGTCTAAACCAAAATATTTCAACTAACCAGCGAGCCATAGTCCATGAACTATATCTTATTACTGTGGTCCACCTCCGTATGTTTTCTGTTTCCGAGTTTTTCGGATTTTACAGACATTTGGCAGACTTTGCCACACTCAAGATGGCGACATCTCTATGCCTCCTACAGAGTTTGTACGTCATACGATGCGTCAGTCGCGCGTAAAGTTGTGTTGACAGGAGCGGTAGGAGTTGTCAGCGGAACAGCAGCAGCCAGCATCATCGGAGGCGAATGGAGTAATCACAAAGATCTTATTCCAGACAGCCCCTCTGTTCTTATTTAGAAAGATTGTTTACACCGTTCAAACAACGACACCATGGCAGACGACCAGTCCTCTCAATCCTGGTCAATCGACAGGGATGACTACGAACTCAATGAGGTGATAGGTGAGTAGCTTAGCTTGCTAAAGTTAGCATCCTAGCCTCCCCTGTGTCTACAGCGGTGTCGGCTGCCAACTGCCACTAGCCAACTAGCATTGCATGTCTATAGCCAACAGAAGGCCAGTTACAACCCGTAGCTGCAGAGTTTCCCCCAAGCTAGGCTAAATTAATTAACGATTGCTTGCTGCTAGTTGGCGAGCTAAAGTGAGATGGCTCCTTAGCGAGTCAGTGTGAAGCTAAACGGCTAAGTTAGCTAACGCAAGTTAGCCTACGGTACGTGAAGATCTGTCAGTTGCTGGAGAGGGTGGTGCTCTTTTGCTGAAGGTATGACACGGATTATAGTGAGCCATTCATACTTTACTCTAGTCCAAGTAGCGTGACTGATGACTTTGAACAAAATACTTGGTCTGATGTGGTATTTAACTTCAGTTTTCTATAATTCAGGATTGATGTTGCATATTGCAATATTGTGTAATACTGTAAATTACCCTAGTCCCTAATCTTAGAAACTAGTTACTACTCAAATGTATCATCCTCTCACATTGCATACAAAATATTTAGTTGAGCTGGCTGACCCATGTCTTCAAAAGTCAAAGGCTCTTCTGCTCCTACAGTGTGATGGTTTCACTCTTAATGTTGTTCTCCTCAGGGAGCGGAGCCACTGCAGTCGTCCAGGCAGCGTACTGCAAGCCGAGAAAGGAGAAGGTGGCCATCAAACGCATCAACCTGGAAAAGTGTCAAACTAGCATGGACGAGCTCTTGGTAAGAAACTGTAGCACTGTGTGGGCCAGTATCTGCAGTCCAGATGTTCTTTGTGTGCCTGTTTGCTGGGAGTGGTGAGGGTAGGTGGGGTCAGATCAGTCAAGGGCAGATCAAAAACTTGATACCACAACAACCACTGAGTACTAAAGCTGGGTAAAATCAAAAAGACACATCATGAAGACAAATGAAATATGAATAAATAATATGTTCCTGTGTGCAACAGTGTTTTTCCTGATTAGCATTGAAATAATATGTTCTCTTCACTTTATTTTACTTTTGAATGTTGAGGTCCAAATGTGACACAACTGGCAGCCTCAGAAAGCCGGTGAATAGCACATAGATGCATGTGCAACAGAAAGTTAAAGCTGAGCTAGTAAGGCTTTGCTGGACATTTCTGTTTCTGTTTTCAACACTGATAAATCTGACCGGGATATATCTATAGTTTATATTGCATTAGCAGTGTATATTGTGATACAATAATTCTTGGTTTCCTGCAACATTTTATAGTAGATGTGTCCCACCTCGCCTGAAATAAAGAGCAATTCTGCTAACGTCAGAAGAAATGATTACATTTTTATGAAATATAATATTAGGCTTATTAAGCTTTGGAGAAAACAAATATGCAAAGGCTGCATATTTAATGAGTGAAGTGATTGCTGAATCTATCTAGTAACTACATTGGAAACGAGATGAGATGTGTAAGGATCACATTGTATGTTGGCTTTGCATTAATTAATCTGAGCAGCACGTTGCAATGTCTGACAAAACCAAAATGCCGGAGTTATTTTTCCCAAGCTGGGAAAGAGATAAACAGCCTCAATCAGTCACAATCAGGTTCACTTGTGTGAAGAAAAAAAACACACTAACGGCAGCTCAGAGGCATGGCTGAAGTTAGTTTTCATAAACACCCACACATGTTTTACCCAATTGAGTCTGCAATGAGTTGAAATAGCATTGACCAATTTTCTGGGGGAAACCTTGTAATTTCCCCTATAACGTGAATGAGAAAAATATATAGACAAAATAACCAGAGGGAAATACCTTTTTTTTGTCTAATCCAGTAAATCAAATACCTGACAAATCAAGGTAATTAATGATATTGATTGATGCAAAAATTCTGTAAACCTAATGCTGCCATAAAGCAGTCCTGATCGTTGTTTCCCAAACAGGTCTATTTTAACCACAAATATAAAAGAGATGGCAACTTTTGTAGAATCGGTATGGCAAAATCTCTAATGGTTGTCATATCTCTATCACATCAAGGTATGTTGCTTTCTCAGGTAACTTTACCGCACAGTTACAAATCTGACTTTTTGATGTGCTTTTTGTGCTAATTTTTCATTTTTCCAGCTGCGCAGCAGAGGGAATAATTTACATGAAAATGAAAATTGAGGGTAGAATGTCAGAGAGATGACTCGGCATCAGTCATTCCCTCCTCATCCTAGCACAATTATTGCTTATCAAGGCTCGTCAAATATCAACATTGCAATGTTTGCTCTCTGATGTGAATATTTCATTACACTGCCCTATCTCCCAGGACTTACCCAGTCCTTATATAATAGATCAAGGTCCTGAATTCACCTATGTCTGTCTAGGTTAAAAATGTCTTGGCTTGGTGGCTCAGTGGTGATGTAACCCAGGTTACTCCACTGTCTGGAGTCAGAGGCACTGTGTGCTCCTGGTTTAGTTTTGGGCCATTTTAACAGGACAGGTAGACTGTGAGGAAAGAGTGATAGCAGGGATTGGTTTGTCTCATTCAAACCACACTTACAGTAAAATCTTATTAGATTAAGTTTGCTTTGTACCACACCGTTTCTGCTCCTTATGTGACCTTGTATTCCATATTTTCTTCTCTGTGCAGAAAGAGATCCAGGCCATGAGCCAGTGCCACCACCCGAACATTGTGTCTTATTATACCTCCTTTGTGGTGAAGGATGAACTGTGGCTGGTGATGAAGCTGCTCAGTGGTGGTGAGTGCTGTAATGTTTAAAGAAACTTTGCTTCTGACTTGACTTGGCTAACTTCATCTTGACTTTGACTTGACTTGACTTTTTTTTTCTTTTCTTTTTTTTTTTTACCTCAAATAAGTCTGGGTTTGAACTTTACCTGAATGTTTGGATGAAGTCACCAGGGAGCCAGCTGACATGCACATTGTACCTGTTAAACTCTGAAAACCCAGTTTCATTCAGCGGCTTTGCTGCTGTATCATTTGATAGAGGTGTGAGACTTAAAACTCTGATTTCTTGTTTATGCCACAGAATTTGGTTGCCAGTATTTGGGTATTATGTATGTAGTACTATGGGATTATTAGACCTGATACAAAGTCATAATGTAATATAATAATTATTGCACTATTTGTAAGACGTAAGCCATTAAGATGTGGCTAGAAAATATTTTGTTTAAAGTGATAATTCTTAAGATTTCAGCCCTGGCTGATTTGGTAACACCCGTGGTGAATGTTTGTACCAGCAAGTGTTGTTTAATACAACAGAAAATGACCTCTTTCCACCAAATTAGCTCTGGTTCTTGAACCAGTTCCGTTAAGGATTCTTGGAGCCTTGGTGCTAATCTAGCTATTCAGCCCACATTTCCACCAGTTTTGAGCGGAACCATTGTAACCAAAGATGCATCATCAATGGAGGGCGCCACACAATGCACAACAAAAGTAAACAGTAGGGTAGGAGCAAGATGACGGATCGCATTGATTACCTGCAAGTTTTTGTTCTTGCAGGTAATCGGCGTACCTGCAGTGTATATCTTACTACTATTATTATTGTGTTTTATTTCTAAATGTTTGAGACATTTCTGACCATTGACCTTTAGACATTTTCTTTTTGCAACTTATGAGGGCAGGATCCTTTTTGAAGTAGCAACTTTCACTTTGAAAATGCGCTAACAGCTAGCAGTTCATTCACAGACAAACAACATAAAAGTATTACTTTAGTGTATATTAGGGAAGTTCGGGTGCATTCTTCCCGAGGTTTAGGAGGTCGGATGCTGCTTTTGATGTGAGTTCTGGCAGGCTGTCCTTTGTCAAGTTCGAGTTCTGTTTACGGTACAAACCACTGCCAGATAAATCCCACTCGGTGTGCCTTTTAACCACTCGCCAAACTGGAGATACCCTCCATGTGTACTGTCAACACGTCTCGTAACTAGCCTCTGCCTCTCTCTCAGGCTCAGTATTGGACATCATCAAGCATATCATATCTCGCGGCGAGCACAAGACTGGAGTGTTGGATGAGGCCAGCATCGCCACCATCCTGAAAGAAGTCTTGGAGGGGCTGGAGTACCTTCACAAAAACGGGCAGATTCATCGGTGAGTTCTAATGATGCGTCACCACTGTGTTGGTGCAGTTGGATTCCTGGCAGTTTCATACACTCCTGTCCCAGCTCGCTCTGGCCCCGGTCCTTTCATCTGTGCATGTGAGTGTGTAGTTTGAACTAGACCTCGCTCCTTCAATATTTAATACAGTGAAAATGCGTAATTGAGGAGGTTTGTTTACATAAAGGTTCCTCCCAGGAACACTGAACCACCACTGAGAATATTGGCCTCTCAATAGAGTGCTGCAGGAATGAGTCCTAAAACCCGGAGTTAGCATTTTTGCACGTACGGTTCTCTCGTCTCAGAGTCAATGGGTTTTTGATTACATGATCTACGACATAAATTACATCAGTAAACACCCCATTCGTGAATTGCATGAGTTACATGAGACTACAGAGGTTGTCAGGGACATTAAACATCATCACACTGAACACAGAAACTCATCTACTCACTCGTCCGCCTTTACAGCCTCGTTGTGTTTATACTTGCACTCTTGCAAACTGTTCTAACTGAAACTTTTCCACAGGCTTTTGTAGAAGAGGCTAAATCAAATAATAAGTTGGAAGCTTAGTGGTTAAAGTCATGCGACCGTGGTGTGGTTCGTTTATAGCCTAATGTTAGCTTTTTACTTCTGGCAATTGCATTTACGCTTAAAAAATCATAAAAGTGTTGTTCATTTGTGAAGATTATCTTGCTGAACAAAATCTGTAAGCATCATAAACTTCTGTTTGCCACAAAAATTCCATTGGCTTTTGTGGAGGGAACCGGGACGATGCTAACGGGTTGGCCTACACTCTATACCCTCAGTGCCTTGTTGTATGACAAGGGTAATTGTTTCCTTTAGTCGCATTGTTGTGATGTATTTTGAAGGATGGTTTGTTTCTGTGATGTGCAGCTACACCATGACGATTTATTTCATAGTTATTTGATTTGCTGGTATTTTAAATGTATCTGGTGTTACAGTTAGAGCATGAGTGGACAGTATTTTCAGTAGACAGAGATCAGAGAGAGAGCAGCTGCAGATTGAGCTCAGATGCTGCGTCTAACTCACTTACACCTAATCAGGAAAGGGAGGAGGGGAGGGGGTGGGGGGGTTGGGGCCAGGTTAATCCACTCCCTCCTTTGTGCATAGTTTGCAGTGAAAGAATGCAAACAGAAATCAGGTGGATTAAAATGAGGCAGATCAAAGGTGCAGCTTTAGCTTGTTTGTGTGCAAGACTTAAACAGTGTTTGTTCATTTGCAGAGTTGGCATGCACAGCCTAACCAAATGTAATGCAACCGCTCCTCTGCTGGTGCAGTCACTCCTTGTGAAATCTTAATTGTTTGTCATGTTTTAATCCTCCCTCTTGTCATGCACAGGGATCTAAAAGCTGGAAATATTCTTCTTGGGGAAGATGGCTCGGTGCAAATTGCCGGTACACTCTTTTCTTTATTTAAAAAATGACAGGCGTTTTGCTGGATATTAGTTTGTCTAAATTATATATGTATTTATTTAAGTGATTTAAATAGCGTTTCTCTCTCTTTTTTTTTTTCTCTGTCATACATTCCAAATCACACACACTTCCCCAGACTTTGGTGTGAGTGCCTTTCTAGCAGCCGGAGGAGACATGACTAGGAACAAGGTTCGGAAGACATTTGTGGGGACGCCGTGCTGGATGGCCCCTGAGGTCATGGAGCAGGTGGGAGGCTTGTTTTGCAGATGGCTTCTTCTTTTTCACTCCCTTCTGTTTTCTCTCTGCAACGCCTCATAACTCAGTGATAAAAGGGAGACTCGAGCGCTTTGTTAACCTGGTCCTGTTTTTAATCCGCAGGTCCGCGGCTATGACTTCAAAGCCGATATCTGGAGTTTCGGGATTACAGCCATTGAACTTGCCACTGGGGCTGCACCATATCACAAATACCCACCCATGAAGGTAACTGTGTGTGCTCTTACTGGTACTTTGCTAGTCTCTTTGGGTACATGGCACGTTCAGTTATGCAAGCTACAGCTGTCTCCTTGATTAACTCAAGTGTTATTTTCTTTATTTCACCGGAAAAAGACTTCTGAGTTCTGCCGCCTGTTACATTTACTGACGCATATTATAGAAATGCTGAAGAATCGTTGGAGTCCATTTGTTTCTGCCCAAAGGGGTCCCTCAGTTTTGACTTAGCAGTTGGTTTTATATCCATTTACTGACTGAAGCTGATCTTTGCGTGTCTGTAGGTGCTGATGCTGACCTTGCAGAACGACCCTCCCTGTCTGGAGACGGGCATCACAGACAAGGAAATGGTGAAGAAGTATGGCAAGTCCTTCAGGAAGATGCTCTCCCTGTGTTTACAGAAAGATCCAGAAAAAAGGTGAGCTTGTCAACAAGCCTTTTTGCCTTCTGCCAGATGAAAGTTCATTAGATTCCCCAGTTGTGTAATGAATACAATGAAGAGCCTTGTGTCTCTTTTCCTATTTAGGCCAACTGCAGCCGAGTTGCTGAAGCATAAATTCTTCACAAAAGCCAAAGTGAGCCTTCCATCACTATCACAAAGAAATAAACTGAAATATGTTTTGTGTTTCAAAGAGAATCTTTATAGATCCTGTGAGAAATGTTTGTCCTTCTGTTGCAGAACA
Organism: Maccullochella peelii; assembly: GCA_002120245.1. Lineage (NCBI taxonomy): Eukaryota > Metazoa > Chordata > Actinopteri > Centrarchiformes > Percichthyidae > Maccullochella > Maccullochella peelii. The sequence goes on along the minus strand of LKNJ01004615.1, from coordinate 14,890 downwards.
ACGAGTATTTGCAGGAGAGGCTCTTGCATAAAGGTCCAACAATAACGGAGCGATCCAGAAAGGTTTGATAGTCATTACTAATACACTGTCGTCTTGCCGTTTTGTCTAGGGTGTGTCCCAGTTTCCAAACTTTCTGCCTAATGCAGGGATATGCCCGGGAAAAGGATTAACCAGAAAGAGACAATAAGTGAGTCAATATTAAGTGTTGCATCTTGTTTTAATTTTTTTTAATGTATTGTGTAGGTGCGTCGTGTCCCCGGCTCGAGCGGCCGTCTCCACAAAACGGAGGATGGCGGTTGGGAGTGGAGCGATGATGAGCTGGACGAGGAGAGTGAGGAGGGCAAAGCTGCCGTAGCAGCTCTGCGGGTGAGACTCTGCATGCCTGGGTCTCCAGTCAGTCAGTCCAGTTTAGTTTACAAGGCCGCTCCACTGCATTTCTCACTTCACACTGCATCCTTATGGCCGGCAGATGGTGCTGTTGGACTGTTAGTCTGAACATTTCTTTGCCAAACTTGAGCTTGCTTTTGTTGAGTCCCATTGCCTCAGTGTCAGTGTAGGTCAAGTTTAGGTTACTCAGGTAAATCAAGTGAGATCCACCAGATTCCAAACATATATCTTGATCTCGAGAATTGTTTTATTTGGTCTAGAAACAGCTTGCCTCTGTTGTTATGAGCTCCATGTTGCTACTGTAACAGGACTGATTATTACAGAAAATAGGTGTTTCAGCATGCAAGGTGATTGTGTATTTACAACGACTCCGCCTGTTTAGGGATGTGACATGGCCTCAGTTTGAGAAAGATTTGTACCTAATACTGATCTGGCACAGTTTAGCCTTTTTGGACCAAAAGACGTAATTGTAGAAAATATAAAGTTTTCTCAGAACACACTCCTGCTCAGATCGCCTGTTCCCCAGCGTGTGTTCACACTCAATTCATGTCTTGGTGTGGGATGTTACTGTCTGTTATCTTTACTGTGATTTCAGCTGAGCCCTGTGTTTAAAGTAACTTTGTGTCAAATTCCTTCAATCCTACAAATACTCCATCTGTCCGTACATTGGGGGGATAAAAGGAGAATTGCATGTTTTTAATCCTGACAATCTGTCATGTCCATTCTGCAGTCACCCAGAGTGAAGGACGGGTCCCAGAATATGGAGGTGAGTCCATTTCTAGTGGACATGACCTGAACATCTTGATTTATCGTAATGCCTTGACGAAGAAATCTGCATGACTGTCCTATGTGTGTGTTCTCTTTTTTCTGTTCATATAAAGCTGAAAACATCTGCTGATTTATTTGCATATTCGTGTGTCTTAGCTTTTCCCACCAGCAGATGGCTCCACGGGACAGCTAAAGCCACCCAGTGCAGCACAAGAGAGCACCGGAAATGTGGGCCAGGCAGGAGAGGATGCTCCACCACAGGCTCCCACTCAAACAGGGAGCCCTTCACATGCACCCACTGCTCAGGTACAAACATGAAAATAAGTAAGGGGGGTGCTTAGCTTAGCTTTAGATAATGAGCCAGTACCTTAGCTTAAGTTATACCTATAGAACTACAACTGCTGATTTCAGTAATTTCTTTATAGATCCTTAAATTCTCTAAACTTTGAGATTGTTTTATTATTTATTATTGTATTATTGCGCTGTAAATGCAATTTTGGTTAGCATTAAATGGGTATTTAAAGGTGCCCTGTGGAGTTTTCAGCAAACTAAACTTCAGTTTATATTCTCACCAAACCAAAACACCCTGTGTCTACCCTCTAACAAACGTCCTTTGCAAAGACACATTGGCACATTAATATGTTTCTTGGTGCGTTACCACCCCCAATTGTCGATCAGTGGAATAGTGCGAAACCTGCAGCAGTATGTGAATGATGAGTGTCATGTGCCATTACAAACAAAACGGTGATCCACTTGTAAAGACATGGCTCCACAGCACTACTGGTGGTCAAAAACACCACAGTGCACCTTAAGTTCAGCTTTCTGAAACCTCCACACACTGTGCTTTGTCAAATAAGGGTTTATTTGTGAAGCCCAAAGGCTTCACAGCCCCTTCATTGTGAAACAAAAGGTGATAAATGAGCACCTAGTAACTCTCGAGGAGAGTAGGTGTACCATGGGTACCATGGATGGGCAAGCAAAATTTAAATACTTGAATCAAAACAACCACAATGGCAACACATGTATCACCTTGTGTCGTCAGTGTTGTCAGGAATAACACATGGTGTAAATACTCTGATTGCCATTGACAAAAAAATGAGGAGGGGAGAGTCGAGCATTTTTATCTCCCAGTTTGTGCATTCTAACCAGAAGTGCTGTACAGTGATTACTGTTGTGCTGTTGCAGGATCCAGCTGCAGCCAATGCCAGTGTTCCCATCAGCCTCGTCCTGAGACTGAGGAATCTCAAGAAGGAACTCAATGACATCCGATTTGAGTTCATGTCCGGCAGAGGTAGGGTGCTTCCGCTAGCTTTTTTTCTTCTCTTTCATCATGTTCTAAGCGCCTCCGATCTCCAGTCTAAATCTTTGTTTTTTTCTCCTGTCCATGTCTGTCCTCAGATTCTGCTGATGGAGTGTCTCAGGAGTTGGTCTCAGCAGGTCTGGTTGATGGGAGGGACTTAGTCATTGGTAAGTAAGAGATATAGCCCTGTATGGATATGATCAGTGTTGGTCAGATAACCTGATGAAGTCAGTTCACTTGCTTGAGATAGATCCATCACAGTAAACATGAACCTTTTAATGCAAGAAGATTCGCCTTATAGTTTTGGCCACCTCAGCGTAATTGTCTTCTGGGTTTAGTTTTCTTTTAAAGTGTTTTGGAAAAAGATGTTAAGTGTATGTGATTTGTAGTAAATGTGCTAAAGCATACGGGTACGGTATGATCTGAATACAGCTGGTTTATGATTTCATAATGTGCATGTGGTTCCAACACCAGTTATTTCCTGTTTTCGCCGCTGATCGTGATGGAAAAATCTTTGTCATCTGTTCTTACATTAGTTCTGACAATACGTTATCTGACATGGTCCTCTCACGTCCTATTGTCTTCTGTCTAGTTGCTGCCAATTTGCAAAAGATTGTTGATGATCCTCACAGTAACAAAAATGTGACTTTTAAATTGGTAAGTACACCGACAGAACAATGCATGAAAACATACAGCGGATTTCTTATATTTATATACAGGTTTTCGTATGATCTGTTATTGATTTCGTAGATGTAAAAATAGCCAGTAGAGTTTATGATGTTGCTCCCTCTCTTCCAGGCATCTGGCGTGGAGGAGTCTGAAATTCCTGATGATGTTAAACTCATTGGATTTGCGCAGCTCAGCATCAGTTAAGTCAAGTGGAGCCAGCAACAAAGGACAGAAGCTAATGGTATTGCACAGCTGCATTGTAGTCAATTCCGAGAAACCACTACTGCCAAAGAGTAGAGGAGGATGATGAGGAGGAGACATGAAGCTGGCAGGAGTGTGACATGACTGCAGGATACATGAGGACCACATTGAGAAGGGGCTCAGTTCATCACAGGAATCACACTTGAAACGTTTATAGTGCGCTTATACAGTAAATGGGAGACATGCAATCAACTATATCAGCTCCTAAAGTCTTTTTTTTTCTTTTTGTTTTTTTTTTTCCTCTTCATACATAAGCACAATCCAAACCATCTCCTGCCAGTACTGGAAGTGATTGCCTTTTCTTTCTTTTTTGTTAAATCAACTGTGCCACAAAACTCACTAGTGTCGTGCTACCTTTTAAATAGCACTTTATGCTACACTGAAATTGAAAAGTGTAAATTCAGCCTTAGTTAGTCAAACTATAGATTTTACCAGTGCGTCAGGTGAAAAAATTGAGTCCATCTGTGATTATTCGGTGTCTTCTATGTACGCCTATCCCAGAAATCTAAGAAAACCTCCCGTTAAACTGATACAAATGACTTAAAAACACACCGTAGCATAGTTTTAGTTTTGTAATTCTGTGAATTCAGATGGATTTTTACCAGATTCCTGTATAAGGCAGCCCAAGGCATGTGGTGTTTTTGTCAAAATATAACCAAAGAGTTTAGGCTCTGACTGCACTGCTGAAATCATATAAATATACAAAATTCAGCTGTAACTGCTCTGTAACCGCAGTTACAACACTTTGTCAGATGGCGATTTCCCGAGGTATTCAAAGACAGCATTATTTTCTTAGACAGCATTAACATTCTTGTACTATGCAATAGGTATTTTCTTTTCACCGCACGTGACCACTGGTTGCTGATAAAATTTTATTTTGGGTTGAATAAATCCACTTTTTGTGCTTGTACCGCACTAGGAGTTCATGAAGAAGTCAACCAGCCCAACAGGCAGCTTTAGGAACCTGCAGTGAGAATGTACTCTAATTTTCACAAGCAGTCAACAAAGTCAAAACTTAACACACCAACAGACCAACACGGGTAATAACTGCTGTTTTCCACGACCCCTTGTAAGATGTCATTTTGCCTGTTTACCATTATTGTTGTAACAGCTGGGAAGAATCCTGAATGCTGGCAATGAGTGTCGAGCCTGGGGCTGCTTGTGTTACAGGCTAACTGCTGATGAACTTCTGTGGAGGTGTGCACGCTCAAAAACTGAAATGTTCTACCAAATTGAAATAAAGCTTAAAGGGGCAGTTCATCCAAATTGCAAAAAAAAAATAAAAATTAAAAATTAATAGATTGTGTCACTTGCCTCTAGTTGTATTTAGCCATGCAGATAGTTTTGGTCTCATTTGCAGAGGTTTTGAGAGGTTTGTCTCAGATTTCTGCCTCCACCTCAATACAATGGAGGTGAATGGAATGGTGTCGTTTTGTCGGCCAGTCCACCACCACTTTGATCCAGACTGAAATAACTCAAAAACTGTTGGATGTATTGCCATGAAAATTCAAGGTCCCTAAAGGATGAATCCTACTGACTTGGGTAATTCCTTGACTTCTCCTCTAGCGCCACCAGTAGGTCAAAAATGTATTTGAATTTCCCCAATACTTTAGTTTATAACATTCCCGTCAGCCTCAGCTGTACTTTGTGTTTAGTGCTAGTTAGAAAATGTTAGCATGCTACAATGCTAAACAAAGATTGTGAACATGGTGAACATTATACCTGCTAGACATCAACATATTAGCACTATCATTGTGAGCATGTTAGCAATGCTATGCTAAAGCATGTCCGCTAGCATGGTTGTAGACTTAGTCTTGTTGATACATCATTGAAAATTACATTTGAAAACAGCAACATTTATTTCCAGATACAGTGTGCCCATTTATCTGAATATACCATGGACCCCACTGTGAACAGTTTTCATTGGAACTGCTGAGCCACTGAAGAAATAATTCTCACAAAAAATGGTTTACAGTATGTTCTATGGATTATCCAAAGTAAGGAAGACACTGATGTTACTGCTGAATTTTTAGCCCTTGACTTCACCTCTAGCGTCACCATGAGGTTAACATTTTTGTTTTTTAGTGAAATATCTCAACAGCTATTGGATGGATTGCCATGAAATTTGAAATTCATGTCCCCCTCAGGAAGAACTGTAATGACTTTCATGATCGTCTGGCTTTTTCGTTTGGCACCATCATCAGGTCAAACGTTTTGATTTTGTCCAAAACATGTTTTTTTCATTACTTTGGTTTATGACCAAATACCTGCAAAACTAATGACTTTCCCGTCAGTACTTTGTGTTCAGTGCTAATTATCAAATGTTAACATGCTAAGATGGTGAACATGGTAAACATACCTGCTAAACATCAGCATGTTAGTATTGTCATTCTGAACATGTTAGCATGCTGACATTAGTATTTAGCTCACTGCAGTGCCTAAGTACAACCTCAGCTGCTGGCATGGTCGTAGACTCTATTACCTCCATTGTATCGAGGGGCAGCAGGAAACGTCAGACGGATCTCTCCAAACCTCAACAAATAAAATCGAAACTATCAGCATTACTGGATATCACTAGAGGTAAATCTTTCATTTGTTGGGTTAATAGTAACCCTTTAAACGTATTACTTTAGTTTTTTATCGCTAGGCAAGTTGTTTTGACAGTACTGTAGTCTCTTTGCTTTCTAAACACTCACCAACAAATCACTGTCGTCACTCCCAGTGTAGCTGTATGGTTGTTTTGTACCACGTGCAAAGGGCTGTGAAATAGCTCCTAGTTCAGGTACTGATGTAAATGGTGTATGTAAAGATGTTGTAAATGTACGTGTGATGGCAACTCCATGCACTGTCACACAAACATGAGGTTTGTATGTAATGATGTAGATGCATTGACTGTTTAAGTGTACATGTCAGATAAAAGGAACATTTTACTTGTAAATATTGATTAAGGCAAATCGATTGAGACTCATGTTCAGTAGACAGGTTTCATTTGTTTTGTAGTGTTTCCCACTGTTGGCCTTCGTCAGCGTATCACTAATCATGCACAAATTATTTGTTCAATTGGCACCTTATTGATCTGTTAACATGCGTACTTTTGGAATTACATGGGGCTTGTAATCACACACTCTGTGCTTTGATGTCATGATATGCATTTTTCTCTCACTGAAACCTGTCTAACACTAATGGATTAATGGATAAAATGTCATTTTAATAAGACCGATGGTACAGGTTACACTTCTCTCTTCCTGTGTGTGTACGTGTGTGATTTTGGTGAGAAAAGTATCTTTCATCAAAGGCTTTGAGCTGAAACTCCCTGAGATTTTCTAAATTTCTTTCCCTTTTCCCCATTTACTCATCAGAAAACCATCATTCTGCCTCTTCATGGGGTCACTGAATGATTAGTATTAATTTCATAATTTGATTGGCAAGTACATTTTTCTTTTTTACAGATCATTACATATATTTTTAAAATATGATTCATTATAAAATGTGTACATCAACAAATACATAATTTGAAGTGGAATATTTGTGATAACATACAAAAGAGATTCCTTGACATATATAGATTATTGGAAAATGTCAACACATGCAGATGATTTTTAGTAGCTGAATAAAGTCACATGGAATTCAATGAGTGAGGACAATGTTTAATTGAATTCTGATGTCTAAAAGCCCAGTTTGTGTTATTTTTTGCTTTAACAGGTCAACCAAAAGTAAATGTACCTAGGTTCAATCAATCAATCAAAATGTATTTATATAGCACCTTTCAAACAAATCAAATGCAATTCAAAGTACTTTACAAGTGATTGACAAAACTTAGAGACTAATGCACACCAAAACAACAAAAAAGCATTAAAAGAATAATACAAGCAATAAAAAATAAAATCATGAAATACTACACAAAATAAATATCTAATAAAGTGTTGATAAAACAGAAATAGAATAAAATAAATAATAATATAAAATAAGTATTAAAACCATACAATTATAAAACGCTGCATAAAAGCCAGGCTAAATAGATGGGTTTTTAGTTTACCTATGTTGGTGTGAGTACAATAACAGGTCAAACATTACAATTACAAGTAAAAACATAGTGATATAGTACTTGGCTGTGATTGTTTGTGACACCACTAAAGGACACCAGTGTGTTTATTGTTGGCTTGCCTGATATTTGTTTAGCCCAGCAGCTGCCTGACCCACATCACAACAATCCTTTTTTTCCTACCTGACCGTACCTGACACTAGCTTCAGTGTTCTCTGTTGCAGTCAAATTGGCCTAACATACACAGGAAAAATAAAGTCTTTCAAGGTACTGAATTGTGTTACTGTTCTCATTAGGCAGCCAATGTTGCACAGATTAATGCTTTCTATCCAAAGGCGATGATAAAGAAATGCACTGATTAAGGGCAGTATAATCACTATTGCACTATTGTATCATTTGTACTGTACTTCAACTTATTTAAACTGTTTAAGAAGCTTTAATTAAGTTTAGAATGATACACGTTTTCACTGAGTTCAAAAAAATGTTGCATGGTTGCTAAGAGCTTGAGGAAATAGTTTTAAGGTAACAAGCTGTGCACGTCTGAGCCTTGTATGTTTCTGTTTCAGACAAACAGTCTCTGGTTTGAGCTCCATTGCAAGCAGAGCTGGTGGCTTAGTAAAGTAAATCAATCAAGCCTGCACAAAACAAATCTACCAAACTGTAGTCTGAATACTTCTATTACTTACTTTCCTGTTTGTTGTATGTCTGTCCACTCTGGTCCATAGTCAAGCAACTGCCAGCCACATTTGCATGAAATTTGCTGTAGATATCCATGGTTTTCAGAGAATAAATAATGTTAATAAATAATACTTTGGTGACCTTCCTTGATTCTTGCATTCCTCGAGAGCCACCAAATTTCCATTTGTACACAAGAAAAATCAAATTCTAATTGGAAGATTGTCCAGAAACTTGCTGAGCACTTTCATGCTTTCCATTTTGGACATTTGTTTCCTTGTTGTGCCACCTTCAAGCCAAACGTCAGCTTTACACACAAGATATCTCAGTTACTGACAACAGTCATGCTCACAAGGTAACAAACCCTTTTAATTTTAATGACACCATAACTTTACCGCTTGTGCCACCTTCAGGACAAACTTAATATTTTCAGCCACTCCAATAGGTGTTAAGAAAAGCAATCACTATCAGTCTGTGGAGGGTATGCACATGCTGTCGCTGCCGTTACCCGTCACAAACACGCAACAATTAGTGCCATTGTGCGTTCACATGGAGAAACAAATGCAAATAATAGTAAAACCCTGCAGATCAGCAGTAAACTAACAATCTAAAACCCAAAAGTGTTCAATGGACCTTTTTCACAGCAGACATTTTAACATGCCACAGTAGGAAAATAACAGGTGTTAATAATAAAATGAATGATGGCTGAATTCCATTTAGCTGCTTCAGTTTCAGGGTCCTGGTGTTGTGCTTGCTGGCTCACTGTCACACTGAGACACTACAATAGAACAGAGCCATCATTAATGTTATTGGTAACACCTGTGATTTTCCTGCTATTACCAGTCAAAATGTCTGAAAAAGGTTTTTTGACAATGATATCAAACAGAAAAGTTGCAAATCCTCACATTAAAAAGCTGTAACCAAAGAATATGTGGCCTTTTTGTTCGTTCAATGCTTAAACAATTAATAATCAGAGTTGTTATCATTTTTTTACTGATTTTTTTATTGACTAATCGGTTAAAGATTGATTATTGCTTCCACGGTTCGACCAATCATTCACTCTATGCAGTGGCTTTTTTTGGCTCAGTCAACTATGCACATTTCTTAACGCACATTCTGCTGTGGAACGACACCTTATATAAAGACAGTCACAGTCAGTGTCGACCCAGATTTAAATGGCAATTATATACAACAGTTTATTATGACAATACGCATACATATGTATCTATGTATATCAATATATATATAGATAAATATATAGATATATATAGATATATATAGATATACCCATAAGCCCAGCAAATGAATATAGTAAAATAAAATCATACATGTCAGAGTTCCTTGTATCCCAGGACTGTATTTTTGCTTTTTCTGTCTCCCCCTCAGAGGAATGAGAAGAGGAGGTGTGACAGGCAGCCCCTGCACGGCAGGCACACAGACACACATGCACTCTGACATTTTGTCTTATTGCAAGCTATGATCAATTCATTTGTTATGTGAAAAATTGATGTTTTACTGGCTGTGACGCTTTGCCCCTAACAACATGGACAGCATCATTTGATGGTCCAGTTTTTCCAGGCATTGTTTCTAACAAATGATGTGATATGATCCATAAAGTAGTTGCATGAATTTAGTTTTACAACATTAGCCTCAAATTGAGGTCTGAACAATGACAGAGCTCAGTTTACACCACACAAGGTGTCTTCCTAAATCTGAATATTTTTCAGAATGTTTTAAATCCATAGATTTATTATCAGTATATCATAAAAACTAAAACTAAAAAAATATATACCTGTAAATGTGTGGATTAGGAGCTGTTATTTAAGCAGTGACATGATACATGTCATCTGCTCTGACAGTTATGCTTGCTCATTAGCTCAACATCACGTTACATTAACAACCACATACTAAGAAATGGTGGTTCTTTTGGCCATGACCCCTGGTTGCGGCTTGATAAAAATGTGAATAGCCCCACACTGCCAACGGTATATGGCACTTATAATAAGATAAGCTTAGGCATGTAAGATGAAAACCTCTGTGAGCAGTGACACCAAATGAACATTATAAGGTTCATAAAAGCAGGATTTATTATAAGGCTGCTGTATTTGATTAGACTGGATTGTACCATGTGTACCTCATAAACTCTCTGTAGGTTTTAAGTTGCTGTACTGTATGCAGCCTGTCAAAGTGCCACTTCCCTTAAATTCAGAGTACATATTATACACGACTGTAAATATGTTCTTATTCTGTTTATTCATTAAAAAGCACAAACTTTCTTACTTAATTTTTGTTTACTGATTTCGATTGTGCCACCTGGCAGTTTCCCATCTTGTCTGATTTTGCCGTGTTTGGCAATTGCATTGGGAGAATGACTTGTGTTTGGACAGGAATGGCATTTCTTGATACTCACTATGCCATTTTCTTTCACTCTAGTCATATTTTAGTTCATTTAATTCTGTATTGTTAACACATATGAGTTGTGGAGACTGTTTAAAACATTTTAATTGAATCTTTCCTGATTACACTGACACACTAAAGCCATGAGTACTTAAGATTAATTTACCCTTTAATTATGCCCAGCAGTCATTATAGTTCCTTTGTTATTTAATTTATAGTCTTTTAAAATGCACTCTCCAGGAAACTGCTCTGGAGGAAATGAGGGAGGTTGTTTTCTTTGTGGAGGTTGAGTCAGGGACAAGGACTTTCCGCCTGTGCTGTCTATTTAGCCCTTCTGTTCACGGCAGGAACACATGTAGGCATTTAAGAGATGAATATGCCCAGTGAGGAAGAAGTGGCAATACTGCATATATTTATGCAGTGCTCTACACACTTAGTTGACTATTATCTTAACAGTATAACGGTGCCCTCCACTGAACTGTAGTACGTGTTTTATCCTACTGACTCATGTATAACCATATTCTAGTCTATTGTAAAACCACAGAGAGCCGTGATAACTCTCAAAGGTCGGTGTCAAGAATCTAGTAGGCCTATAGATCCAGAGCGACACTAACACAGACTGGATCCTTCAGGCTGACTCTAACCTGACCGCAGATGAGCAGCTGAACCTGACTCCGCCCCGGGAGGAGGATGGGACCTTCAGCAGGTGTCAGATGTTTGTCAGATGTTCATTGGTGCCATCAGGGAGTACAGACTCAGTGAGACCACATGGTGCCAGAATGGATGGGTGAAGGCCAACACCCTGTATGAGGCCAACACCCTGTATGAGGCCACCATAGTCAGTGATGTAAGTAATGAGTGTAGACATGCAGACAGTTGTTATTCAGTTACCAATTGAAACATTTCATTATATATATATATATATATATACACACATACATACATACATACATACACACACATCAGTTTGATCTTGTTTGTTAAAAGGCTAAATTGGTGGAAGTGATACAAGCCGTGCTCATGGCTGGCGTTCTTATTGGTTTCCTGGTATTTGAACCTTTTGCTGAATGGTATGTAGGAAAGAATTGGGTTTTTTTTTTTATTGGCCTATGATGTCATAGGACCCAAACACAGAACTCGGACCAGAGTTGTCAGCAAAGGTAAGTGCGTTTTATTCAGCAAAAAAGGGGAGATGATGGAGGGGAAAAGGCGTGGCAGAGGACCGGGTCGGGAGAGTTGACCGAGGCGCTCGTCTAGACCAGGAAGCCGGGGTGGAGGCAGTGCGGGAATCAGCGTGAGCCACGGCTCAGTCCGGGAGTGTCCAGAGTCTGTGAGTGGGAAGATAAACGAAAGATCAGGAAAACAGGTTCGACAAAATACAGGGGTTCCTCACTTAACTGAGGTTTCTCTGAGTGCTTTGGCCTTGGCGTAATACCACGTGAGTGGATGAGACGATCCTTCTCTGCCGGTATAAGTCCAAGCCGTCTGATGAGGGGAGATGAGAAGCAGGTGCACTGCTGGTAACCACACCTCCAGTTCAGGTACCGCCAGGTGACACACATGAACATAACGAGACAGACAACGACACACAAACAAAGAATAGGAGGGGAAATCCTAACATATGATGTGAAGAAAAAATATATAGAACCACACTGGTATCTCCGCTATATAAATATATTTTTTGTAATTTTACATATTTTTCAAAGATGCAATTTAGAAAAATGTATACCATCTATATATATATTTATATAACTTTGTTATGATTTGGTGATATAATAATAAAACTGAATTGAATATATACAGTATACAACCTGACTCTGTCCAAAGGTAACATAATATGCCTTACCAGCACGTCTAGAGCTTACTAATTAACATCTTGTCTATACTAAAAACAAAGTGTAAAAAAAAAAAAAAGATGTTGCGGTTTTATGGGGGCCAACCTTACTGTAACAACAAGATTCCAGGAAGTCACTGTACCCAGCCAAGAAACTGTCCACCATATAACCCATGGATGTATTATCCAATTAAACTGCTAATTATTTTCTCAATAATTGGTTAATCATTTGGTCTATAAAATGTAAATAGTGAAAAATCGCAATTTCCCAAAGGTTCCCAAAGTTGACAGTGTTTTTGTCCAAAATCCAATTCAGGTTGCTATCATAGAAGTCTAAGAACACAAGAATATATTTTCATTTTAGAGGCTATTACTCAAAAAATGAATCAATAATCACAGTTATTGCAGTTAGTTTTGGGTTCTGTCTTTTGTTAATCCTCTCCAAAACCAAATACACAAAAACAAAGTTAGCATGTCCAGCTAATCGGCTTACTACTGTACAGTAGCCGAGCATTACTATTAAGGAGCAAATCATTAACTAGCTAGGACACATTAGTTTGTGGGTTACAGAATGTTTTTTTAATGCTTTGTTCATGACCAGCACATCCATTGTCTAGTATCTAACTGCAATACAAGGACATTGCTGTTACTTTATTTCCATGTCTACTACATGGAACATTACTTTTGAAGTTGCTAACATTTTACCTGGGGCATGTAGCTTTGGCCTTAGGCTTTTAGCACAATATCATGAATGTAGCCATCAAGGGCATATTTAAAATGCCTTTTACAGAGTTCTCATTTTAAAACAAGTTGGGTGGAAACTTTTAAAAGTCAGCCGGAGACGGTGTTTTCAGCCAACTCATGCTAATGTTGGCTTAATTAGCTATCTAGGTACAGCTGATAAAATCTTCCAGTGACAGCTGTCATTTCAGCAAAATTGACCGTTGCCAGCCAGAAATGAGACGCCTCCTTCACCTCTGTCTGAAATCAAGGACCCTTTGTCCATGTTTCAAAAATGACTAAGAATCTTGAGTGGTAAATCTGCAGCTGTAATTAATGTAAACTGCATATGTGTCATGTGAGAACGCAAAGCTTGACAAGTGTAGCAACAGTACATAAGGATTCCCAAGCTTAGCATACAGTTTGTTATCAAATTGTACTATAGATCTTATTAGATGCTTTTTGACTACAAAGGCAGCAGAACTGATAAAAGGCACAGGCATAATGACAAATTGATTGCAGTATTATGAGTTAAGTAAACTGAAGTTTTATATTATTTAAAGTGATCCCTGGAAGTAAAATGTAGGTACATTAACAGGTACTGTAGGTATTTGTAGTAGTTAAAGCTGGGGTAGGCAGTATTTTTCTGGCGTCATTGGGCAAAAATTCCATAATAACCATCCAGCATATTGTAATTCAGGTGGTCTGAGAGAAAACCTCTACTTCTGCCCCTCCTCTTGGCTGTTTTCAGGCTTCAGAAAATCTATCCCGTGACGGGAGACTTTGGCCAATCTCAGGTCATTTCAGACAGAGGGTGCGTTCCTATTGGCTGTAGTGCAAATGCAGATGTGCATGCACGTCTCTTCAGACGGTGAAAGCCTGATTCAATGGCGGGAAATCCTGCAACTTGTGATACATTTCCAATACCTCCTTTGCTTACAATGGCATTTAGTACAAAACATATGCGTGAACATGTTCCCGGCTCCACACAGAGCTTCGGGCTCGTTATGTTCGATGCCATGTCGCTCATATCTACGATGACGATGATGACAAACAGTGGGGAATAACTTTTGAAGGGGGACGGTGGCGTGTGTGGTGTACTAGCCTCTCATCCCGCTGCTGTACGGCGTTGAAGCTGCCTCTGAAGCCTGGGGCGCTCTGCTCTGCGGCCGCGAAGCCCTGGAGGGACCGGGGTCTCTGTGAGGCTCACACCATGGAGAGTGTCAAGGCAGCAGCCATCAACAAACGCACTGTTCCAGACTCTCTCTTGGAAAAGGAAACTTAAAGCCATCACATACTGTATAGGATTTTAAGCATCAGTTTTCGATGAGATCCCCGGTGAAATTTCCCATTCACCTTGTCTTCCTAGTTGCGGACTTTTGTGTGCTTTTGTTTTGAAAAGTTTTAAAATAGAAAGCAACTGAAACAAAAAAATATCTCTCTATCATTTTTAAACTCTATTCCAATCTCTATCTATTCACAGGATGGCCATAGATTGCAGACTAGTTTATGGTTTAACCACAGAGAACTGCAATAACCTTCTAAGGTCAAAGTCAGTGCTTCACATTCATATCATCTATACAAAACGGCAATAAAATGTATTCTGATATCGTTGCTAGACAGCAAGGTGGCTCTGTGAAAACCTTTTAACCTTTTTTTTTTAACCTTATTGAGAAAATACAAAATAAACAGTTATCAAGATCAAGACAGCCTGTATTTTAGTCTTATAAGAATCCAACACATAGCACATTTAATTCATGTACATTGTATACATTTTCTAGCAAAGATATATATATATATGTGTGTATATATATGTGTGTGTGTATATATATATATA
>LKNJ01004614.1:0-54515 GCA_002120245.1 Maccullochella peelii | reverse complement strand
GTGTAGTTTGTTTATAGCCATTTGTATGACATTTTAGCTTTTTACTTCTGCTGATTGCATTTACGCTTCAAACATCATAAGTGGTTCATCTGTGAAGATTATCTTGCTGAACAAAACGTGTAAGTATAATAAACTTTATTTTTAGCAATGATAGCAACAATAATCCAAAATCCCATTGGCTTTTAGTCGAGGGAACCAGGTTGATGCTACCTTGCGGGTGGGACTACAAAAATACGTGATCCCTGCAGCACGCTGTTGTCACAAGCATTTACTGTGGAAGCTCTGCCATCTTTGTTGTTGTTTTGAGCATTTTAATTACCTCTCGCTGCTGTGGAGGGCCACGTCGTCTTCTAGGGACCATGAACATCCACAACAGATGTCATGCTAATGTAGCTGGTAGTTGTCCAGATTTTGTGCTCTGGACCAAAGTGTCGGACAGAGTGACCACGAGACATCCCCATCCTTATGCACCGCCACTAACGGAGCAACAGAAAGTTATGTCGGTGAGTGTGACATTTGGTCTGACTTTGCATGAGGTACTTATATAAATAAGTAATTCGCTGGATAATCTCTTTAACCTTATGACAGAATATTTATTCATCTCCAGACCGTGCGATGCCGGCCATGACCGTGCTCGCTCAGCCAAAACTAAGGTGATTATTGGACGGGTGTCAGTGTTGACTGTAAGCTGGGAGGATCCAGACCCACTACCGGGGTCACAAATGGGATTTGTCTCTCATGCAGAACATCAGACGTGGCTTTTTAGGCCATGGCAGCAGGGAAAGCATTATGAAAATCCCTGCTTCTGCTCACCTTGGAGGCCTAATGGGCAGTTTGGGTGGGCACTGATGCAGTCATTAACTCCGGTAGCCACTCTGGGACACAAATACGAGTTGAAAGCCACTTGAAAGCACACAAATCAAACAGAAATAACCATACTGAGCCCCCTCTGAACATCTTTGTCCCGTGTGACTGGATCAGGAGCAAAATACCAAATGTCAGAATGCATTTGTCAACAGGCAGGGCAGCAAAATCACAAATGATTGCACTGAAAAATACATTTAAAGGAAGCAACGAATGACACGTTAGTCTGAGTTTGATTTTGTTGATAAAAATGTGGCTTGTTTTTTGCCCCACAAGGGGTTCGAATCTAAACTTCTTCTTCCAGAGCACTGCAGCCTGCTCCCTGCTGAGCTTATTTAGCAGCCAGACATCACAGAGCAGTGTGACTCTTCACCACCGTAACACACTGCAACACAGCTTAACACCAGATAACACATTACAACCAAGTCTAACACATTACCTAATAGTGCACTCATGTCCAGGGTTCTTTCACCCTGATTTTGTGGAAATTTGGAAACAAAGATGGCAGCCGGATTAGGAAACAACTTGAGAAATGGGTCAAAAACTATTTTATCACGCAGCGGATGGAATTATTTTTCATCCAGAAGGTTAAAAGTCTTCTGGATTCTGGAAAACCTTCAGAACAGCAGTAAATGTTGTTAAATGACCTTGTGATGGATGGATGCCACCGTGACTCGATATAACTGGAGTGGCACACAAGGCAGACAGTAACCAGAAACCTGGATACATTGTTTACATGCATCTCAACCCTTTTTTCTTCTATTCTATGCTTACCCTTTGCAGTGTCGCAGGGGGCTGTAGCCAATCCCCGCCCACATGGGTGAGAGGTGGGCTACACCTGGACAGGTTAAAGACGACCATTCACACTCACACAATTTAGACAATTTAGAGTCTCCAGTTAACCTAGAGGGGCCAGAATACTCCGTCAGAAGCAGCAGCGTGTCCTGTCTTTTTTTACTGTGATGGCCCAAGTGGGGCACTGACTTTTTGGAGTAAAGAGGCAACATAAAAATGTACATATTCTTTTTTACATTTGGCCTGAGTCTTTTCCCCCCTAAAGTCCTGGAGAACTGTTTTATTGACTGGATCTGCAGCGTTTTCGACTATTCATACATGATGGGACATTTAAAAAAAGAAAGACGACGCTTGCACGATATTTGGCACCAAGCAAGTATCACTGCTGGAAAACAGCAATGAGTTGAAAAGTTGAAGTAAAGAAGCGTGTTGCTCTCTCACAGGCTGCATTAGTGATCGTTTTACAACTTTAAATTTTAATTAACGATCATTGTGAGCGTGAGTAACACTCGTTCTGGCTTCTACCTAGTCAACCTCCTTGTACCATAAATCAGCTTCATAATTTATAGGACAGAGAATTCTTCGTTTTGCTGGATGTACATAGGGAGACAGCTGGTGTGGTTATTAAGTTTTTATTTTAACTTATTTTGCTCCACATTCAGTTCAGACTTGTCTTGTGTTGAAAGTGTTACAGAAGTGTTCCAGCTCGTAAGATTCACACACCGATGGCGACGGAGCTGCCATGCAAGGTGCCGGCCTCCATCGGGAGCAGCTTAGGGTTCAGTGTCTTGCTCAAGGACGCTCCCACATGTGGACAGGAGGAGCCGGGGATCAAACCCGCTCTACCTCCTGAGCCACAGTTAAATTGCCATCACATTTACATAAAGAGGTGCATGTCTGAAAGGGGCTTATGTTACATATTTCAGGTTTTTCAAAACCAGGATCGAGGCAAGGATTTTAGAAATACTGAAATCCCTCATGGGTATTTGTCTGATTATCTTACTGACTGTTTTAGTACATTTCAGTTGCACTTTTCTTTTTGTCACATACCCTTATTTGTTTTTCTTGTCTGTCTGATAAAAAGTAATAATGTCACTCAGCTTCATGAGTCGACAACAAAGGAATAATCTGATGCTCCTGAGGAGGGAGGACAGCCGCTCTGCTGATTACATCTGTAACGTCTGACATTTAATCAAGTCTGCTGCTCAAACTGCCTTCCAACAACATAACAGCATGACATTATCCACTATGCTGCAGCTGCATGTACGATACGAAAAGAAATCTTATTATTGCAACATAACAAGACTCGTCCCACCAACAAGGGCACAATTCAAAGCCACAATTACTACAGAGCAACAATAAATTTGATTATCAGTTATCTTTCAATTATTTTGGGGACAAATAGATTGTTTAATCTATCTTTCCCTCCCAGATGTGGTACAGTACAGTACTTGGTTACTTTCCAGCACTGCCTGTTTGTTGGTGTCAGTCATTGATTCACAGCAGCAACAATAAACTTTCTTCACACAGACAGAACAGACTGAACCTCTGAAGCAGTCACAGAGACCGATATCTCCTCACTTCCACCTTAATAACATTTACCCTCAACGTCCTTCCACCTTTACGCTATTCCATCGCAGCTGCTGTCACTCACTCTGCTCCTGCAGCTTGACCTGTGTGTGCTAACAGCTAGCCACTGCGGCTAACCGGCGGGTTAACTTTTAAAACAATGTCGCGGACACAGCGAGATGCCGGTAACAGCGGGTCAGTGAAACACGCGGGAGAGAAGCAGGAAGTCTCTCCGCTGCCGTTTAAAGTCACACCTTCACCTGTGAAACTGAAGCTAAAGCTACAGCGGCTAACACACCTACCAGCAGCGTGACTTCCGTCTTCCTGTTGTTGTTGTCATACGTCACGTGTCGCCCCCGGGTCCTAACGCCAGCCGGCTCGTGCCCAACACGACCCATCTGTTTTAGGTTTATATGAGCAACACTGGTGTATTTTTTAATGAAATAAAAAAATACTACAGGTAAATAATTCCAAAAAACACTAAATAAATATTTTGTATTTATAATCATTTTGAGAAACACTATTCAATAATTTAATAATTTTATATATTAAAAAGACACTATAGATTCTGATACCACATCACATTGGTGCCTCCCTATTTTTTTACCCCACCTAAAAACATTATCTGCTCTCATCTAAACCTCAAATTCAGTCTAGAAAATTCCCACAAAAAGACCAAGCCCAACTGACCAAAATGAATTGATCCCACAAATAGGGCCGTAGCCAGGATTTTATAAATACAGAGGTCTTTGAGTCCAAGTCCCCCCAATGCACCCCTTCCCCTCAGAACATTTTGAGCATACACCAAAAGGAAAGTCTTTAAAATATTTATTTATTATTATTATATATTCTCTTTTCCCACATGAAGTCAAAGTCTTCTCCACGCTGCTAGAAATACAATTCTGGTGGGACAAGGTTGGATCATTTCTGTGTGTTGGTTTAGGATAGTCAAATTTTAATATATTGAGTCTAAATATACTGGAATCAGGATGTTAAATACTCACCATGAGTACTTTGTAACTTTTACTCCCCCTAAGTCCCTAAAACCCCTAATTTCCAGAAGAAAATATACAGAGCATGACTTCAGTGTCAAGTCAGTTTTATTTATATTACCCAATATCACAAATTACAATTACAATCTGTACAGCATACGACACCGTCTGTCCTTAGAGCCTCGATAAGGAAATAAGGAACAGAGGAGGGATCCTTCTTCCAGACGGGAAATAGATGCCGTGTGTACAGAATATAACGTACAATTACAGTATACGATCAGAGTGACAAAATTATATATAGATTGTAAACATATTGTAGACATATTTTATTATTAGAGCACCAACTGTGGATTAATCCGCCGCTGAAAATAGTCCCCAACGAATGCACTATTTCCTCCTGTTTGTTTGATAAAAACTACAGCAAGCAGCTGTTTTAGGAAATTACTGAGCCTTTTTTAAACATGGAACTATATATTTGTGGGGTGTTTTTAAAGATTCACGTCTTCAGTAGGAACCAATGGGCTCGGAGCTGAGAGCCACAGGCAGGAAGTCAGACAGTATTTTTGTTTTGGGTCTTTTCATGAAATAAAATGTAGAATAGCTCCAGCGGTATCCTTTGAGAATCATTTTTAAAAGCTCGAGGACGCTCCAGACTGCTGTGATATCTTCTGATTTCACACTACAGCTTTTACATTTACATTTCAGCTGAAGGTCTTATCAGAGACATTTACACACACTGTCAAGGACTCAAAGCTGTTATGGACACATGCAGTTCAGGCTGCTGTGGGGATTGAATGTGTGATCTCTCAGTTACAGAACAGAACAGTGTCTCCAGGCCAGCAGGAGAACTGTGGGTACAAGCTGTGACTGAAGGACACGAACACCAACAGCTCACATTTACTGCAAAGAAAATGTTTCTCTGACAAAAATGTCATGTTTTTCATCAGGTACATACGAAGAGAACTGGATGGACGGATGGATGGATGGATAGATGGATGGATGGGTGATTGATGGATGAATGGATGGATGGGTGATTGATGGATGGATGGATGGATGGATGGATGGATGATTGGATGGATGGATGGATGGATGGATGATCAATAATGATGACTGGGAAACTAAAGTGTCATCATTGTGACTCATTTCCTGTCCTTTCTGGAGTTTTACATTGAGCAGAATAACACAACGTGTCTCTGGAAGAGAACTGATTACACTTCAGAAAAACAGCGGAAGAGGTATAAAAGGCGGTTTGTCAAACAGCGGAGAAAAGAAGAGCAGTGGTGGAGCTGGAGATGAAGGAAAAGTACAGTTTGAAGCAGGAACTCGTACCAATCCTTCTTTTAAAGGAGGCGTAGCTCTTTCACGATAAGGAGCCCGGCTTCTCCTTCAGGGCTTAATTAAAAGTGGAATGTAGGAGCCATTATCAGACCGGCAGCCCGCGGTCCTCACACCACTCCACAATACTTGCTGAGGAACCACAAATGAGAGGTTATACAGTGTAATATTACTGATGACGACCAGTTACAGGGCACTTTTTGGCTGAATGCTGAATGAACAGTATGTAATACTAATAAAATGTATTTGTCTGATACGTTTCACAGTGGACTTACAAAGCGATTTACACGTAGAACAAAATTATGGTGCAAAAGCAAAACACAGTGAAAAAAGGAATATATAGAAATAGAATATAATACAGCAGAAGCAGAATAGAAATATGGCCTATGTAGCAAATGTATTCAAATTCAAAGAACTTTATTTTTCCATTCTGAATTTCAATCTAAAGCCATACACATCACATACAAATAAGGACAAATACATTAAAGAATATTACAGATAATGAAAGGTGAGGAAAAGTACACAATGCAAAAAAACACAACAAATACAAGCATTAAATAAAGCTAAATAAGAAATTAAAAAACAGCACTTTAATGTGACTATAATGACCTGACTGGTGTGTACAATCTGTCTGTAATTACACTGATCCCACAGAGCTCATCTTTAATGGTTTCAGCTGTTGAAGCTAATCAGCCACCTCAGAGGACGGACTGAAGGTACAAAAACTTTGACTGCTGAGCACATTTTAGCCTCAGCAGCTGGAACCAATTAGACGTCTTTAAAACAGCCGATCAGAAACTGTCCCGTGGTGTTAGTTTACATATAAACAGCAGACTGTACATAATCAGCCAACATACATCCAGTCAGTATTTATCTTTTCTGGCACTGAACAAACAAGTCATTCTCATATCCTCACTCTAAATCCCTCTTATGTTTGTTCTGTCAAGTTTGTTTGTCTGATTCACCAAACTCTCCTAACTCGAGCCTGATGAACGCCACCTGTTCATGAGTACCTGTGCGTTCGTGAGATCTGGGCTGCAGTCGAACTGTCAAAAAGTTATGTCCTTTCTCTTTTCCTAAACACTTTTCTATGCTCTCGATGGAAAACGTCATGAGGTCGAGGAAAGATGTGAAGGAGAATTCATGAGGACTTAGGAAAAGAAAGTCGCGGTGCAAAGAGAATCCCACTGCACTTACACAACAGACAACACACTAAGCTACGCTTTCTGTACTCCAACACAACAGACCAACTCACACTAACGTTTCTGCTGATGTCTTCCTGCAACAACTCAACCTCTCGCAAGAGTTCAGAGCGAGACTTCTGTTCCTGGTTGAACAAAAAGGATCTTTAACAAACGGTCTGTCTCTGTGGGAATCTTTTCCATAATGACACTTAGAACAACAGTCTGAGCCTGTCGGTGGCAAAAACAAGCACTTTTAGTGGACGGACTTTGACGGGAGCAGTTGTGCGCAAGGATTACGTTGCAGCTCTGCAGGCTGAGGTGATCTACTGGACCAATTCCAAAACTTTTGTAAGCCCCAAAATATGTAAAAAAAAATAGGGCCCAGGTTTAAAAACACCAGAGTAACCCTTTAAGTTTGGTTACAACACTCCAAGTATCTCAAACTTGTACAGTACTTGAGTAAGTAGTAAGTATTTAATTACATTCCAGCACTGGATATGAGAACTGAAACACAGCCACACTGTAGTGTAGTACTGTATGAACGGTACATAGTTCATGTTAATTTATTACTATTTCAGTTTATTGTAGTTGTTATTGTACTTCAGTGTTGTGCAGCTGCTGTGTGTGTGTGTGTGTGTGTCCACACCATCACCATCACTGTGCAGGAGAGAGAGAGCAGAAAAATAAGAGCCCTCTTGGCTATTGGCTGACGTTGACCCATGTGGGCGACTCTGCCCACATAATGGCATCTTTTGAGGTTCCCCGGCTCCAAACAGGAGGAGCACTCACTATAGGTGCTGAGCAGGCAGTTGCTATGCAACAATTCGTCGCCGGCAGCATCCAGGTTGGACCTGAGTGGAGAGCAGCAGTCAGGCGGAGGAGGTGGTTTGAAAAGCTGGAGGTTCAGCAGTGTTTCTGCTGCTTCCTGGTAGGCGAGCTGTCACTAGATGTGATTGTTTGAAAGCTTAATGGGGGGAATTGGGCCACTGCAGCAGCAAAGTGAAGTACAGCGTAGATATATCAAAGAAGAACAGGATGTAAATACAGTGAAAACAGACAAAATTGGGTTAGATAAACAAACTGACACTAATTTGAAGTGTAACTGAACAGGCTTGATGAAAGACAGCAGCAGAAGCAATGAAAAACACAAAGGGAAATCTGTGAACAATGGAAATGTGGAGTTTAAAGTCTGTCTTAATACAATACTGACGCGCCATATGTACACTGAAAGAGTTATTGGTCGTTGTAATCATTCCTCATGTTAATACTGACCCTGAAGTGGTCCCTTTAAGAGATGGAGGACAAAATCCACAGTCGTTCTGCAGAAAAATGAAGCTAATATGATGCTTCAGACAAATCAAGTGGATATCTGTCAAAGTTACAGTCTTTTTAGTGTAAATCCCCCCTTTGTGCTTCCTTGCTGAGCTGTGGGGAAGGAATGCAACGTTGGGAGAGCTAGAGACAGAAGTTCAAACTCTGGCTCCTTTCACAACTCCGCTCAGCCGACCAATCACTGCGTGACGCGGGTGTGAGTGTCGGAGGTTGCAGGAACATTTCTGATGGAGTATACTGGCAGCTTAACTCTTTCACTGAACACATGGGCATGAGAGTATTGTATTAAGACAGACTGGAAAACGTCAGAGCCCATCCTTTAATGGAACGAGAGTCTGAACTGCTCAGACAGTAAATGTTCCTCCAGATCAGATCCTGTCTACAACCCGTCTGATCATCTGACTGCTCGTGTTTGGTGCCCTGTTGGACCTTGTTGTAGTGATGTTGCTTCCAGATCTCAGCAGATAACGTAGTGAGTACTCTGTTAATCACAGTGAGGGACAGTTCAGATTTGCTTGTACCGTAATGAAACAGTGAAGAGTAGCAGCCTCATGCTTGGAAATTACAAACTTTTAAAGGCAGAACTCCAATTTTCCACCTCAGCGTGTTTCCAGGTTTTGCGGCGTTCTACTTACCTTGCGAGGCAGCTGAATTTGCGAGATCACACGAGAATCCATCTAATTAGGCTTCAAGTTATGCACTTCTGGCTGAATCACAGTGGTTCGGACCAATCAGCGTCCTATGAGGAACTACTGGCAGCTACGGGCGTGGTTCAGGTGTGACGACAGCAAGAAGCGACTGTTCGTTCGAAAACAACAATGGCGGCTCCTAAAGAGGTTAGCGTAGATGCTGCTGTAGCATCAGTTATATCAGAGCTGGAGAGTAAAGAACGACACTGAAGGCTTTTCTCGATCGAAAAGATGTTTTTGCTCTTCTCCCAACTGGCTTCGGCTTCATCATATGGTTTGTTGATCTGAGCTGACCAGACCTCTGCAGCCCGCTGCTCATCTCTGCTGCAGGCTCCAGGCTACGTTAGCTGCTAGCACACCTGAATCTCATACCCAACTGTCGGCGGTTGTGTTGCATTGTGGGTAATGTAGGCGTCAGGTTTTGACAGGAAAGAAGAATATGTGGAATAAAAAAGACGATATCTCTTTTTGAAGCTGTCCATCATGAGTCCGATAATGTTACGGGAGGACAATGATAAATCAGTACTCTTTCAGCTGTGTGGAGTTAGACAGCTTATCAGGCACTATATCAAGTTGCATTATGGGAAATGTAGGATTCAGTGTCTTTGGAGCTAAAAGGGTATATCAGGATATCTCGGCCTTTGCTGCTTCGATTTTGACTATTTTTTTAGTCCATCTGTTGCGATTTCCCGAACTTGATCGTAGTGCAATACTACATTTCTGAATTACCCCTTTAAAGTAGTTTTGATGTTTATGGTGGTTATTGTAGTTTAAGAGTCTTTCCATTTGTTTTCACCTTGGGCTTAATTTTCCCTCGTAGTTGTCGTAGTTAGTAGGTATGTCTCAGTATGTGGTAATAATATTCAGAAAACAGCCCCAGCTCATTTGGGTTGCTGTTGTGAAATTACATATAAAACCACTAAAGACACAGTGACAGTTTCACTGTTTGAATCTGGACGTCATGACTCGAGCCAGAATCCCAAACATGCTCCCGTTTCATTTGAAAAGCATGCAGTTGCTGGAACACACAGCTCTGTTTATGTGGGATGCTGTTGGAGCTTCAGTGTAACAGAACAAAACATCTCCCTGCCTGTTTGGAGCTGAAACTCGATGTGGCTCATCTGGGAGTCGTGGTCTAAATCAGAAATCCACATCATATCTTGGCTGCGTCTGTCTGCGGCTGCCTTCCCTCGCCTGTCTCCAGGGTTTAATTAGAGCCGCTGAGCTCTGTGTGAATAATGCAGCACCTGAACTCACCTGAGCCGTCTGCTCGAGCAGAACGAACAACCGCAGGGAGGCCGAGAGAGCACCACCTCCAGAGAGAGAGAGAGAGGGTTGAACGGGTTTGAAGGAATGACTTCAGTGGGTTTAAAGGTTTTCATGTCATTTTAATCAGTGCACTAATGGAACGAACTGCTGCATGATTTTGGGGGATTGGATAAACATGTAAAACTCTGTCTTCTAGCAGAACAACAGCATTACTTTTACTATTAAGAATTTTCTTGATGTATCTTATGCTCCTTTATAAGTTAACGTTCACATTTCTTGTTCATTTTTAATTTTCTAAATGTTTTTTGTACTGTTTTGTCACCATGAATATCTTATTATTAGTTATTTAGTTATTATTTATTAGTGTTAGTATAACTGTTATTAACAGTCCTGCATTCCACTGTTTTTGTCTCTTATTTTTATTTATTTTATTGTATTTTTTACAAATACATGTAATTGTACATATATCCTTTAATTAAGTAAAAGTGCCTGAATGTAAAAAGTAGAAATCCTGCGTTAAAGTACAGAATTATTACAAGGAAGATGAGTAAAGGTACTCATTACGAAAAATGGCCCCTTTTTGAGGATTGCATTATTATATTTATTATAAAATTGGATTATTATTATTATTATTATTATTATTATTGTAACTATAGCTGTCAATGTTATAAATGTAGTGGAGTAGAAGTATAAAGAAGCACAAAATGGAAGTACTCAAGTAAAGTTCCAGATTCTCAAAAATGTACTTAACTACAATACTTCTTGACCTCTCGTCTGTTTCATTTCTCTTATCTGTTTTTTATGCTGTTGTTTAAGTGTAAAATAAAAACCAACAGATGTTAACAGTAATAGTACTATTGCTGATGTTGCTATCAGTTGCTTGTAGTATTATTGGATTTGTGTTCAATAATTCTGTTTGTTGTGGAGAAACAAAACACACTTCTACATTTCAAGTGTTTCACTAAAATGTCAACAAAAGAGATAAAAGAGCAACAAGTGAGGAAAAACTCCTCAGACTGAGTGCAGCAGGATGAAGACTGGGATGTTTGTGCCACCTAGCGATCGTTTTCTGGAGCACATAAATGGTCTCATTCAGAGAAACCTCACAGTTTAGGTGTTTTAAAAAGTTGTACATAATATGATTCATTGCAAATGTGTTTAGGAATTTGCACTATTTAAATACAATATCAACTGTAACTCATCTATTCATCTTTTTCTCTTCTTCTATTAACAGTATCTATTTAATAAGTGAACATTAATAACAAATCAATAGCTTTTACCCGGATGTATCTCGTCGGTGTACTTCATGACATGTACTTCTAAAACCGCTCTGTCCCACTGAATCGCTTTGTTAACGCATCAGCCTTCAAAAATCATACATTTTTGGTTTAAAGCACTTAAATGCACCGTGTCGTCTTTGCGTTTACCTGGAGACCGTGAAGGTAGCATGCAAACATTTTCCAACCTCTGATTGGTCCGTTAGCCGCTGTTTTGACCACGTGACACCAAAGATGGCCGCCTGCGACGGGAGTAAAGATGGTAAGTATATATTTCATAAACGTCTCAGTGGATTTAATGAAGCGGTTTTGTACTCGGAGTAGGTTATTCTTCTGTAAATGAAAGTCAAAGTCTGTCAGAGAGCAAACCCGGCCGAAAAAGGCTCAGCGCTTCCGTTTGTAATGCAGCTAAACAGCCAGCAGCTAGCCGGCTATGCTAACAGGCTAACCAGCAGCCTGCATGTTCTCTGTATATAAACTGTTTTAACTTTAGTTAAGTTACCTGCTGGCTGTTTGGTTTGACCACAGTAACTGAACTACTGTTTTAATGAAAAAAGCTTCACAGTAAAATCAACTAAAACTCTAATTACAACCTGTAGTTTTAAATAAAGAGTGTAACAGAGGCTCTGTCTGTCTGTCTGTCTGTTGTGAGAAAGTGATTGATAAGTCCACTGCCAGCCAAACCTCTATACTTTATATTTAAGCTTTTTTGAGCAGATAATGTCACTAAATCCACTGCAAATATTAGTATTTTTGCGTTTAGGTATTGGATTGAATATTAACATGTTTTTCTGTAAAACCTTTTTTGTTTTTTTCACTGAACAAAAGAAGCCAAAGTTCCCTGATCATACATGCTGTCTAAACACAAGTGACCGTACAAGAACTTTGTCTAAAATACAGTTAGAAAAACAAATATTTAAAGCTTAAACTGTCTGGTGAAGAAATACGTTGGGAAAAGTACAAATCTAACTGAACATTTGATGGAAGCTTTCAGTACTTGGCAGTTTCTGATACTCGGTGTTTTGGACACACTAAGTTTGGTAACAAAACAGGATTGAGGTTCGATAAGCAGCTGTACAGGAAAGACAATGAACCTTATACAAAAAAAAGACATTTAAATTTTGTGAGTTGCATCTTATAGATAAAACAACAGGTTTACAGATGTGTTTTTATTCTCCCAACCAGGTTTCCTTTAAGATATAATGAGATAAAACAAACAAAACAATTCTGGCACAAGTGATATCCTCTGATACATGAGGAATCGCCTGTATTTACTTGTTTCAGTCCTGAGTCTTTCCTCTGGGCACGCTGTGTTGGAGTAATGTGTGTGTTACGTTAACCTGCAGTTGTCCCGCTCTCTCAGGTCAGGACAGCATACTGGAGCCGCTGTGTTTTCCAGAGGAACCAGCAGATGGCACCGGTGCTCCCAGTCTGCGGTGTCCCAGTGCCGAGCTGCTGGTGTGTCTGTTCTGCCCAGAGTCGGTCCCTCTGCAGCAGAAAGACGTCCTCCTCAAACACCTACTGCTGGAGCACAAGCTTGTCATCGCAGATGTCAAACTCATCGCAGACCTCCCAAAGTACGAATCCTGCACTCTGCCTGCAGCTACTCGTCCAAAATAAACCTCTAAAGGCTGTTTGAAAAAGGATCTAACTGTATTTAAAAATGTAACACACCTCAGATTATCAGATGGACACAGTCCAGGGTTGGTAGTACTGATATTGGCCTTTTAGATCCTGGCCGGTCATTTTTATTCAGCAGTAGGAAACATGTACTACTAAGAGTCTGTTATCCTGATGCTGAGCTGATGCTTTTCTGATGACTTTCCCGTCCATCAGGTACATGTTGTACTGGAGGGGCAGGTTCCTGGAGCAACCGGTCACAGATTTCTGCAGCGTGATCAAGACAAACTCCACCGGCCCAGTCGGTGAGTAGAGTGACGGTACCGTGGCATTACAAGGACTGCAGTGCAAAAAGAAATGGACATTTTAAATTGTTATAAATCCACAAAAACAAATTAGAATAAAAATCTTGTCGCAGCTTGTCACTGAAGGTTTTTTATTCTTTGGGTTTGAACAATGTTTAACTTCACAGCATTAGTTTGTAATAGCTGACCTGCCGCTGCTTGTTCTTCTAGATGAGTTACAATTCTAAAAAAACACTTGAGTGTATCACAAAACACAAGGGAGTATTTATTTACCTGCGTCTAGGATCTTCTATGGTCTGTATATGATGTGAGTGCAGAATTATACAAAAATCACTCAAAGATCTCCTCCAGAAATGTTTTAACGTGTATATAAAAGGCTCTGCTTTGAATAATCATTTGTATCTGATATGTTCTGAAAAAGTTCAGTTATCTTGTTAAAATCTTTGAAATGACGTCTAAATCCAGAATCTATGAATAGAAGTTTTCCTGCTGGACGACAGCTGTTTCCTGCTTCACACTTTTAGCAAGTTGAATACTGGACCAGGATTGGCTGCTTCCATACTATTTGTGATGTCACAAATCATGCTCGTAGGCCCGCCCCTTAAAATGGGATTTTCAATGAGCACATAGGAACTACTTTCAGCAGATGAACGTGAAAACGTGCTTCTAGTGTCAAACTCTGCGCAGACGTCATTCTGCACAGTGAAGCTCAAACATTCAACTGGAGGACCAAGAAGACAAACAGGTTTTTGAGTGGAGGGGAACTTCTGAATATACAGTGTCTTTGACGTGCCTCATTTGAAGCGTGTGTTCCTGTAACCAGCTGTTGTTCCCACAGAGAAGCAGGAGGACTACTTCCTGCTATGCGACGTCCTTCCAGAAGACCGGATCCTCCGGGAGCGGCTGCAGCAGAAACGACTGGTGAGGATCTAAAACCATCGTCTCAGTGCCACAGCAGAACTCTAAAGAACTTTTCTGATTTTCTGACATGAATCAAAAACTAATTTCTTACTATTACTTAAACTAATTTTACTCACTATGTATTGTAGTTTATGGACGACCCAGTCCAAGCCAAAGATGAGTTGTTTGGAGATCAAAATCAGATTTCAGAGTTTCTGCAAAATATGAAAACATTCACCTGATGTATGAAATGTTTTTTACCTTTTAAAGCGTTTTATAGTTAGGATTCTCCCTGAACCGGAGGCTGTGGGTCTGTCTGTTTTTCCGCTTGCTTGTCACACACAATATCCCAGCCACAACAGGAGGTGGCGGTGCTGTTCTTCTTCTGTGGTGTTTCTCTGACAGTGCTGGTCTCCCACAGGAGGAGGTGCTGGAGCAGCAGCAGCAGGAGAGAGACGACAGCAGCTTCCATCGTCTCTGCATGTTCTGCAGCGAAGAGTTCACTGGAAACAGGTACCGCACCTGTGACGCATTTCCATCCACTGCTTTGAAACTTCCTGAACGTTAGAAATCAGTAAAGAGGCTAAAGTATCAGAGCTGAACACTGTATTCATGCTGGGGGGGGGGGGGGGGGGNCATTTCGCTGCATGTGTCGGTCATATTTCATGCTTTCATCTCAAACTAAGTAAAAAGGTCTGACAGTATTATCCCAACCAATCGTCTCACTGTTCCACCTTCATAAACTTTTAACAAGTTACTGTATATTCTTGTCATCACTGGGGACATACATTTACTAGATCATTATTTATCTGAAAATGACTCAATACATAACTTCTTTTATTGTCCTCACAAGCAAGTGGAAAAGCTGTTACAGCATAAAGCTGGTGCTTTTCTATATTTAAGTTAACAAATTCCATAAAAAGACCAAAACCTTATCTGGCTCATCTTCCACCATCGTGTTTTCAGGTCGTCTCTGCTGAACCACATGGCCAGAGAACATTCCTTCAGCATCGGACTGCCGGACAACATCGTCTACTGCAACCAGTTCCTGGACGCTCTGCAGAGCAAACTGGACAAGTAAGACCGGACTCGGGGACAGTGACAGAGTTCCTGGACGCTCTGCAGAGCAAACTGGACAAGTAAGACCGGACTCGGGGACAGTGACAGTGTCTCAGTCATTATTATGACACTGATCAAATGTAAAAAAAAAAAAAAATGAAGGTTGATCTTTAAAGAGCAGCGGTGAAGGTGATAATCACAGATAAAACTCTGCCTTTTCTGTCCTTTATCCTCACAGTAATCACATATAAAACAAACTGTGGGTATGAGAATGTCTTTAACCCGACGCTTCAGTCCCTTCTGCCTGTGTTGTTCTGTGCTGCTGTCAGTCTGCAGTGTTTGTACTGTGAGAAAACCTTCCGAGATAAAACCACGCTGAAGGATCACATGAGGAAGAAAGCTCACCGCCGCATCAACGCCAACAACTGCGAGTACGACCGCTTCTACGTCATCAACTACCTGGTAAAACCTCAACACACTTTGGCTTTTGAGTTTTGTCTAAGTCGGTGTCGGTGCTGACACGTGTGTTTTACAGAGAATAGAAACATGCAAACTGCAGGGGTGTGCATGAAAACTGAAACTGCAACAGAGTATTGGACCTTATTTTGGTAAAATTATGAGTGTTTTGAACAAACTGAGAATGCAGATGGACAACGGAGATCCATGAGTGCTTTGAGGCATTTTTGTGGACGTTCTGATGCTTTTTTTTTTTCACCATGAAACCTGCATCACTGTTGGGATCCACCGTAACTATAAATTTAAGCTTTCTGAAGATGCTGTTCTCCAGGAAGGAGGAAAGCACAAATACTGTGTTTTACAGCCACAAGTCTACATGTGTTTGAAACTCAAAAATAGGAAAGCAACTAATGATTATTGTCTTTAATAATATAATCTCTTGAATACTTTTTTCAGTTAAGTGATTAATGTCAAACTAGACTGAGAGTCTGCAGCTCTGAGGCTGTGCTTCGAGCTAAATGCTAGCAATGATGCTAACATGCTGATGTTTATTAGGTATAATGTTCACCATCTTAGTTTAGCTTGTTAGCATGCTAATGTTTGCTAATTAGCAGTAAACACAGAATGCAGCTGAGGCTGATGAGAATGTCAT
This sequence comes from Maccullochella peelii, assembly GCA_002120245.1. Taxonomy (NCBI): domain Eukaryota; kingdom Metazoa; phylum Chordata; class Actinopteri; order Centrarchiformes; family Percichthyidae; genus Maccullochella; species Maccullochella peelii. The sequence goes on along the minus strand of LKNJ01004614.1, from coordinate 38,217 downwards.
TTGTTCTGTTTTGGACACATTAACATGTTGACCTGATGGTGGCGCTAGATGAAAAGTCAGAGGATCACCAAAGTTATTACAGTTTATACTCTGGGGAACAGGAATGTCTGTACAAAACTTCATGGAAATCCATCCAACAGTTGTTGAGATATTTCAGTCTGGATCAGAGTGCTGGACGACCGACAGACTGATCCAGCAGGGCTAAAAATAGTACAAAAAAATACATTTAAAAAAGCTCAAGCTGACGTTTTCCAGTGATATAAAACAGTAAATCGTCACATTCAGACGCTGGAACCAGAAAATGTTTTTACTTGATAAATGACAATCAATATGACAATTCATCGATTATCAAATGTGCTGTTAGACAGATCAGTTGTTTCAGCACTGGGTGTATTTTGGGTGGAGTATCATTTCTCTTCCATTGTCTCCGTCCACTCTCCCGTCAGGAGCTGGGGAAGACCTGGGAGGAAGTGCAGAGCGAGGACGACCGCGAGCTGCTGGACGATGAGGACGAGTAAGGATCTCCAGCAGGGTCACAATACTTCAGTCTGGTTTTCCTGACTTTGTGTCACCCGACTGCTTCAGTTTCATTGATCTCCTCTGAGGAAGCTCGGAAGTTAAAGTGACCCAGCTTAGTGTTTCTGACACATTTCAAGAGGAACTGATCCTCTGACCAGAGACCTTTTTTATTTTGTCATATCTCATGTGTGAAACGTGGACTGACCCCCCGCTCTCACCTCTCAGCTGTCTGACGTCTCTGTATCGTCCACAGCGATTGGTCAGACTGGCAGGCTCATCCCGTCTCTGCTGTGTGTCTGTTCTGTGATCATCAGTCGGAGACGATGGACCAGATCTACGCACACATGAAGGTACAGCAACAAACACTTATCAGTAGTTTATAATGAATGTGCCTGAAATGATTCTTTATGACGCAGCACTGCTGAGACAGATTAACAGCTGTTGGCGACGTAAAAACATCAAAACATCTGCACACTTTTCTCCTTTGCACCAAATTTATTTTCCAAACTTTCGGTCACAAAGACCTTCGTCAGATACCAACAGGAAATATTCACCTAATGAGTTTCAGCAACAAGGAAGCGCTTCAGCTCCGTTATTTTGTCTTTCGCAGGGTTCGTACAAGTTTGGAAAATGCTTAATTTGAACCATTATGTTTTCAAGCTTAGGAATATGCTTTAATTCGAATATCCTCCTTTTAATATTTCTAATGAAATGATCCCGTCGTCATATTTGTTTGTTGTCTTCTGGCATTTATAGTCAGAATTTCGATGATATGGTGATAAAGGCTTTGAGAGTCTGGACATTTTTGTTGAAAGTGCTTGAAAAGTGCTTGAATTGTACTCTTGAAAAGCTGTTAACTTCCTGTCTGCTCCGGAAGTGTGAACGTGTCGCGGTGTGTAGGTTGACATTTGACATGTAACAAGCTAAATATTCCAAATTCTATTATCAATAAAATACATATATTATTATATATTTGGGTGAAAAGAAGTGTTTTAGTTCATGTTTATAAATCAGATTCAAGACCAACAAAGTAAAAATCATCTGGTTTAGTGATTGTTTGGGGAGAATATAAATAATATTAATGACTCATAAGTTACCTTTAGAGCTAGATAAGATCATTTTGCCGAATGCAGCTTTGCGCCAGATATCGTCTTTTTAGTCTGATATCTGCGGTGGAAGTGCTGGTGTCATCATTAATGTTACAGTCCAGCTGAAGCCGACAGGAACTGAGTGTTGACCTGTTGGTGCACAAGAGCTAAAGTCTCTGCTGACCTCTGACCTCTGACCCAAATTAAACAGGAAAACAACAAATAATTCTCGAGGTGTTTCACTCTCAAACTAACAGGTTTCAGCTTAAACTGACAACACGAGCCGAGTCTGAAAGGTAACAAGACGACTGTTCCTGTGGCGCCCCCCTCTGGACAAACTTTCCATTTTTTTCCATTTTTACTCCATTCAACAATTATTATTATCTGATGTGTAATGAACATTCCAGCTTGATGAGGCTGTATGGACTTTGAATCTTGTTTGATTATTGTTCCTCCTATTGTTTTTTTAGGAAGCTCACGGCTTTGATCTCCACAGGCTGAGGACAGAACTCAGTAAGTGAAAGCAAATGCTGAACTGCATCATCTTTAAAATGATCATCATCTGCATGATTAAAGGAAGCAGCTTACTGACGGCAGATGGAGACAGTATAGAACAGTTAAGCACATCATAGCATAGAGACTGCATACGTTAACGCCCCGCTCTGCCGTGTCCTCCCTCAGATCTCAGGTTCTACCAGCAGGTGAAGCTGGTGAACTTCATCCGGCGGCAGATCCACCAGAGCCGCTGCTACGGCTGCCATGGAAAGTTCGCGTCCAGAGATGACGTCCTCCGTCACATCGTGGCTGAGGGTCACGTGATGAAGCTGCCAGACATGTCGACCTGGAACCAACCGCAGTAAGTTCAGCGTCACATCTCATATCTTCATGTTTGATTCCTGTTGGCAGTACCTGCGTCTCGGTCGTACTTTCCATTAAACACACGTGACGGTGTTCGCGGGTGGGAAGCCAGTGAGGGATGACGCCCTCGCAACATTCACTGCTGTCGGCCTGAGGCTCGTTTTGATGCCTCCACTAGGGGGCGCCAGTGTCCATACATCTGTTTAGAAACCTTCTTCATATGTTGCTTTATAATCATCACATTTGGAGATTTCTCCAGTATGGAAAATAATCTATTAATGGTAGTCTGTTTCCATGGTAACAGAGCAGCAGGTAGCAGCCAAGTCTGCATGATTTTCATGATGCAAATTTGCCAAAATGTACTGAACCTGCGAGGTGTTATGGAGGGGGAAAAAAAGCCCATTTGTGTGCACAAGTTTAGTAATTTGTGCTCTTGCACAGGGAAGAGAACGCCTTTGGCACGACGGAAGTTTGAAGAAAACAATAAAGACACTGTGTGGCGTCCGCAGTAACCTCATAGCTGTTAATGCAAACAGTCTGATATCTTCTCTGTTTGAGAGATCTCAAATAAAACCACGCAGAAACCTGAAGTGAATCCACAGAGCAAAATAAAAGCCTGTTAAATGAAGTGTGAAGGGTACAGCGAGACGAGACTGATGGTGTGAAGGTGATACGTTCTGCTAAACTGATATTGGTTTCCTCCATGACCTCCTTCCTGGGCTGCCTTAAAATGGAAACAAATATAGGCTGAAAGACGGGACTTGAGGTGTAGCCCACCGCTAACTCCATGGCAACATTATACTTCCTGCTTGCATCCCCCAAAGCATTATGGGAACCATAGTTCCAGAACTCAGAACCAGATTATACCCCCAAATAGAAGAAAGGAAAAAATAAAAATAAAATACCTGTGGACATAAACCTCCATTTCAACACGTATACAGCTCATCATGCAGTGACTCAAATAAACGCCTGACCTCTCCCTCTCCTCAGGTATTACTTCCCCACGTATGAGAACGACGCCCTCCTGTGTACGCTGTCCGACAGCGACGAAGATGAAGGCGACGAGACAAATCACGGCGAGGACGTCCCGGTTATTGCAGAGGACATGTCCAACCTCAGAGCGCTAAAACAGACCAGCGTCCTCAGCCAGCTGCTGAAGAACAGAGGCTCCTGCAGCTAGGACCATGGACAGTTTTGGGTAGCGGGATGGTTGGATGCAGTTCTTCCTCTCATCAGACAAAATGGACAAAAACTGACCCTGCTGAGATGTTTTTGCTGGATCTGTCAGTTGGAAGCACAGAACAGTATTTTTCTTTACACTTTTAAGCACTTAAATCATACGCTGCAAAAAACTGCACCCTGAACATGCACTTTAAAAGCCACCAGAGGCCTTTTCAGAAGTGCAGACTCAGCTGCAGCTCAGGTGGTGGTGAAGCAGTTCAACCTTTACTTGCTACTAATTTCCATTCAAGAAATAAAGATGAATTCAGACATGTTTTTTCTTTAATATTAAGTTTATTGCTTAAAAAAGTTTTATTGTAAATTCAGAAACTTGTACTGAATGAAAGTAGGTTTCTCTCACAAGTGCAAATTCATGACACTTGTTAAAAGTAACATACAGGAGCCTGGACCCGACACCAATATAAATGTCACTGTGAATAAGGTCCACAGGAGAGCAGTTAACTCGCAGCATTCAGCTGGTGGACGTGGACGATGGTAACGGGAGCGAAATGAGTTTCCTGTTGCTCAAACACAAACCTGCATTTTGTTCTGACTGGGTGTAGAAACCAGTCTGTGTTTTCTTGCAAAGCTGGCTATAAGAAGAAGATCTTCGATTCTGAGGGAAAACAAAACCCGCCATTTCTGCTCGGTGTTTGAATCAGCGCAGCGTTTCCCCCTGAAACAGTTCAGCAAAGGTGCTGAGCCGCACGGAGCCGGACGCGCCTCACCACCGGATCAATTTAGTTTGATAAACGACTAAACATTAGACGCACTCATTAGATATAGATATAAAGCATTTGCTGTGTGAAATATTAATCTTGTGTTTCGTTATTTATTTCACACCTCCACAATATAAAACCCTGCAGTGAATCATTTTCTTCTAAACTCATCTGCAGCATTATTCATCTGACAGAGTGAATTAAAAAACGTGATCAGTGCAGCTTTCAGTGTCTCGCTCAGGGAAACTTCAACAGGGTGTTACTAACTTCAGACTGACTCAACTACACCGCCTTCACCTAAACCTGTGGTGATTTTGGGGACACGAACCCCACAACAAAGCATCGGTGTCTTTACAAACACTGGATGTTTTCTTTAAATCTTCTCCCAGTTCACTCTCACATCTGAAACCTCTGACCTGATGTGGACTCCAGGGTTTTCCTCGCTGCCCATCATGTTGTTCGTCTTCCCTGAGCCGGTTTGTCCACACAGGAAGTTACCACTGCAGAGAGGAAGGAGGAGGAGAAGAAGAAGAAGAGAAGTTGCTGCTTGATGTGTCTTCCAAAATCCAACGAGAAAGGCGAGAAGTGTTTTTAAGATTTCATATTAAATGTTGCTGAAACCTTTCTGGCTTTTCTCAGCTCAGCTGTATTCTTAGTTAATCCCGTACACACGGTTCTCCTGACTCCAGATTTCCTTTGAAAGAGGTTCTGGATTCCAGCAGCACTTGTCTCAGATTAGATAATGTTTAAATTACACATTATGAGACATTATGTGTCATTAAAAACAAATAAATTAAAAACCAATCAGTTTTAATAGATGGAGGACTGCTGCTCTATGAAGGCCCAGAGCTCGTTAAGATCTGCAGCTCGTTAAGGCCAACTGCCTTCCCTGCAGGCAAATGAACAACATTGCTCTGGTATTTAACAGTATGCAGGATTACACTGAACTGTAAGCTTTGTGTTTTTAACAGCGTGTTCACCTTGTACACTGATATGACTCGTACCCCCCCGCCTCCAGTCTTTGTGCTAAGCTAGGCTAAACACATCTCAAGTGCAAAGAGGTGAAATTAGGACGGATGTGGTTTAAATCAACATCACAATATTAAAAAAAGCAAACAAGTTTCTGCAGGTGGTGGAAGAAGAAAACCACTGATTATGGAGCCAGAGAGCAGCTGTGCATGCTGAGCAGTTTTAAGGCCCCTTATCCCAAAATCATGACTTAATTATACTGTCATCTTAATTATCTCGAGATGAAAGGTATTACAGAGAGTCGTGTGGCGTTTGTGGCCTACCTGTGATTCGTCGACATAAACTCTGTTTCCATGGTGACTGAAGCAGCTGTAGACACTTCTTCACCTTCTGCCACCGTTTACAGCATCAATATAAAACCAGGGACTTCACTTTCTACCGCTCTTTGTTCAACAACAGCGGGCGGTAAAAAGTGGGTAAGTGTGTAGAACCGTCGCAGAGTTCTGATGGGAAAGTTCCATAAATATAAAAACAGAATAAAGAAATAAAGAAATAAAAGCTGGTGCAGAGATATCAAATGTTATGCCATGATCAGTTTTCAGATGATTTGTTAAAAAATGAAATAACATTAAAAACCTTCATGTTTGAACTGATCATGTATCTGTGTGTTGTGATCAGCTGGGCCAGACTAACCCCCCACACAGTTTTTCAGGCTGTTAAAGTTTTACACGTATTAATAACTGTAATAACTCTTACTGTTGACATATTACTGTCCAGGCCTGAGTATTTATTCTATATTGAGTTTATTAAACTATCCAGCTGTTTTCATGATGGTTTTTTAAATAACAGACCTGAAACTTACGCAAAACAAAAGAAGGCTAAGATATATCAAATTTAGCATGTGCACACATATTTAAACATTCTTCAAATGTTTGATTTATTTTTGATGTATTTTTAATACTGTGGATATTTGGAACCTAAATACTAAATTCTCTGTATTTTGTATTAAACAGAAAATACTGTAAATTTTGCATTTCTTTATAAATGAATAAGTCGATTCTTTCTGTTTGTGATATTCATAATAGATAATATTAATATTGGATGACATGCTTACATGATAGAACACACGACTGATCCATTATTGATGTTTGAGTGAATATTTGAATAAGCTGCTCACAGCGACTCTTTCTTCTTCTTCTTCTTCTTCTTCTTCTTCTTCTTCTTCTTCGTCCGCATGTTGCTCTCTTCACTCTTTAAACACTGGACATCTTCAGTGGGACGTTCAGGCTTCGCTGATCCACCTGAAAACACACACAGTAAAAGTAGTTTTAGCATCAAACTTTACTAAAGTAATGATACATTTACCAAAAGAAAAAGTATTAACGTGTTCATCACTTTAATGTTGCAGCTCATTTTAATGACTTTATATACTGCTGGGTAGCTTCATCTATAATAATACATCATCATTTATGAGTTGATTTATATTTTGTATTAATAATCTCAATCTACAAAGTAACCAGGGACTAATGTTGTCAAATAAATGCAGAGCAGTAAAATGTACATGTCCCTTTGTAAGGGAAATAAAACGCCACCATTTCTATCTTAATTAAAGATGATGTTAATGGTTACAGTAAATAAAGAAACAGTTTTTCCACTTAAGTTGAGTCTGGTGTTTTTATAGTTTGATATTTGTGCTGTTATTAATAATCATATTAGGTCTGAGTCAAATTAAAGTTTTATATGTATATATAATATATATATTATAAGTATCAGTGTGTAGAAAAAGAACGTCAAACAAAATCAGTCAGTTCAGGAAAACATTAGTTTTTATCCTCTTTATCTCTTAAAATACATCTTAACAGCATTTCCACAAGTTTAATGTATAATTTCATGTATAATGTGTTACTAAGGTTACTAAGGTTATATTGTGCTTTCCACAAAAGGAGGTCAAATGTAAAATCTTCTGAAAATAAATTATGTTACGTTTTGTCTTTGTTACATTTTTCAGTCTGTTCCACGTTCACCTACTTTTGGGATTTGAAATTTGTCACCTGAGAAGATGCCTATTCAATCCAGGAGACAAACGAACAACCACACTAATGTAAACATCAGCTGATTATATATATATATTGATATTTCCTGTATATGAATGCATGAAACAGACCAAAGGAAGATCTCTGTTGGATCAAAACACAGACCGTGTGCTCATAAACTGCTGGAGATTCAAACTGACTAAACATTTAACTATAAAAATGTAAAATAATGGTTATACAAGTGTTTTCTTACTGCTCATTTGCACAAAACAAGATTTTATCAGCCTGTTAATCAGTTTAAAAAGGCAACATTTTCTCAGACTTTATCATCTGACACTCAACGCCTCATTTAAGGTGAGGGAAGCTCCAGATGGTGAATCTCTTTGTTGTGATTCAGTGCAGGAAGAAAGATCATTTTGTTGCATAATTCACACGAGGTGGTCGCATTTCTCTCTTGCAGATATTGTATCTTTCCACATTTTAAACTTTTTCTTAAAGGCTCAATCTGCGATAATAAAGTATCGATTGTGCCATTAGCGCAGCCTGCCTGCACTGCTCCAGCCCCTCACTAGAGGGCAGCATCAGACTATTAATGGGCTTCAGAGCAGAGCAGCACAGACAGTCAACATGGTTTCTGTTAGTCAACCAGACTGAGAGATAAACTCACATTCCTTCTCACCTCGAGTGGGTTTGTGAGCCTTGCAGATAGTTCGAGCTTTAGAGACACAACAGAGGTGTCACGGATGGAAAAGCCAATCAAAATCTGATGGACACAGTAACATTAACTTTACTGAGCACATTCCTGCTCCCCAGAGGACGACCCCATGACCTTTCCTCTAGCGCCACCCTCAGGACATCATTTTCATTTTTAACACCACTACGGCTAAAGCTGCTCAGTAGAGAAAGCTCTCAAACTTCCGTACGTTGTTTGTTCCATCCAACAGCTTCATGTTGGGGGTGTAATGAATATTGCAGTCTGTAGGGGGTGCTAGCAGGGCGTTAGTCTTGTTAAAATGTATCCTCTTAAGTGCCCATTAAAGGTTTTTTTATTTGCTGCTTTAAACTCTCACGGGCGAATTCACAAAGATTGTATTGCAGCCGCTGACAGCACCACGAACGGCGCATCGCTCGCAGCCGCTATCTGCCCCGTCTCAAGGTCCGATTCACAAAAGATGTTGCGCTAATGACATCACAGCGCAAACACACCCATAAAGTTTTGCGTCTTGATTGAAACTCTCCACGTGGCACAGTCGGCTATAAATGGTGGCTTTGCACCAAGAACACAGCAGGCAGGACGACGGCAGAGAGACGGAGGAAGCTGACACAAAAAGGGAGATTCTCCTTCCAAAGATCTGCTCACGCGCACGCCTCGCCTGGCTACAGTCACTGCTGCCACGATCATTGGAAAGTCTGGGCGTGACACCTCTTATAAATGCGCTTCAGTTAGCACCAACTCTCTGAAGACGCTAATCACTTTCACTCTGTGTGGCTGTTAGCGCTGCTGTTTGTGAATTGGATTTTTTTGCAAGGAGGCTAATTTGCAGAAAAATGGGCCAGTTTGCGCCAAATGTCTGCATATTCTACCTAATTTAAATACGTGCAAATGGCACCGGAGCACCGAGACGCTGCTTGCTTGCCAGCGCAGTTCGGGGTGCTTTGAAAATTACACGGTTTCTTTTTGTCTTGTTTGTGCAGGTTTAGCGGACACAAAAGCCGCGCAATCCTTTTGTGAATTCGCTCCTCGGCGTCTGGCAGATCTTTCCTGCAAATTCCTTTCCAAATGTCTCGGGTTTGTCAGGGAATTTAGTTCCTGAACAAACTCCAGGCCAGACAGAAGTCTGAGCAGCTGGTGAAACCCGGCAGATATATTGCATCCCAGTCTGTCTGTGCCAAGGAGCGGTAAAATCCTCGCTGATTGCCCCTTTTAAATGGACATATTTATTTTTTCCTGGAGGAGCTGCTGGCTGTTCTGGCAGGCAGGCGGGCGAGTGTTGGGTGAATAGCAGCGGGACTCATTCTGCGGCGGCTAAGCCTCCACAGCCGGCCAAATTAGAAATGACGCGCAATAAAAGAGGAAAGGAAACGAGTTTCCCCCGAGAACAATCTGGAAAATTACTCTCTATTCACACAGACAGGGAGAATATTGACAGAGTCATACACTCTCTCACAGCCAATCAGCTTTTTGTTGCATTTTATCAGAACAGTCTCAGAACATCTGCTGCTTCCCTGTCTGTCTGATTGTCTGTCTCCCTGTCTGTCTGACTGTTTCGATGTCTCATTGCCAAGTCTTGGAATAATCCAGGTTTGGCAACGACAACTCCTCAGCCACAAACAATACCTCCGAGAGACTTCTGCAGGGACGATGGTGGATCTGAATCTTACAGACGTTTGGTTTGTGTTTTCAGTGTGTGTGTCTTTCCTTACGTTACTTCATGCACACTAATTAACAGTGATAAAAACAACATTTGCACGCTAGCTGCTCTGGGGATGGCAATGTCGGTCCGTCCACCACTTCGGTCCAGACTGAAATGTCTGAATAAATATTGGATTTATTACCATGAAATGTGGTCAGACATTCATGTTTTGGGGATCCTCTGACTTCCATCTAACGTCACCCTCAGCTGTAGGCTACTTTATTTTAGTGCTAATTAGCTAATGCTAGCATGCTAACACGCTAAACTAAGATGGTGAACATGGTCAACATTATACCTGCTGAACATCAGCATGTTAGCATTGTCATTGTGAGCATGGTTAGCATGCTGATGTTAGCATTTAGCTCAAAGCACCGCTGTGTCTAAGCTGCTAGCATGGCTGCAGATGTTTAAGGGAAGTGGGAAGGATTAATCGATTATCAAAATAGTTGGCAATTAATCTTCTTCTGATCGACTAATTGATTAATCGACTAATCGTTGCAGCTCTAATTCACATAATATTTTCTTTATAGCTGGATGGAAGTGTTGTGTGGAGTGTCGTAGTCAGGTCAGAGAGACTCGGCTGGTGTGTGGATTTTATGTGTTGATTATTTCTGCCCCTTTAATGCAAGCTGGCAAATTAAGATTGTATCTGAACATTTGAACAAACACAACATAAGTAATTATTAACACGGGTTACAGATTCCAAATAACGGCTTCAGTGAGATGCACACGCAGGCAGGAGGTAACAAACAAACCAAAAGCTGAGGAGGAGATGAACACGTTGTTTAAACTGCACGAATCACAGAAATAATGGGTGGAAAATGTTGAGCCCTGGACTTTATGTGGTGCAAAGTGGATCGTTTACAGAGAAGCTGGCAGGTTGAAAGGTAAGTCAGCTCGCACTGCTGCCGTGCGTGTATGGCTGTTTAATGAAGTGAGCGGACGGCTGTCAGGCTCTGTGATCAATGCTTTGCTGATTAGTTCGGAGTGTGTGATTGGGTGACAGCTTTGGATGAAGCTGCAACACCTTGTTACGCTTTAATCTTTCAGGGAAAATAAAGCCAGCAAGCTTTTCACGATCCTGAGTGGCTGATCAATAATACTTTATGTGAGTAAAGTTTTGCCTGTTTGCACGTCAGTCATCTCTAATATGAGTTTTTGCACTAATAATATATCGAGTGTCTGGCAGACTTTGATATATTTTCATACATGCTGCTTCATTTCTATATACTGAAAGTCCGTAAATCAGCTTTCATGACGTTCTGGAAACGTTCTTCTGGTTTTCTGGCTCTGTGCTGCGTGTGCATCCCTGATCATTGGTACACAGGAAACCCGTCTATAACGGACCACACCTAGTCCGACTCATTATACACCTGAGCTGTGGGTTCTCTCGTCGGATCATCAGTGTTTTTTCAATTTACTCATAAAACAAGGTGAGTTCTTCAGCTCTTGTAAGCCTGATATTTGATATTTATAATGATTTAGTCTTTGGTTAAAATATGATACAATTGTTACAGAGCCTCTGTTCTTCAAACTGGAGTGATTATTAACTGTGATTGGATGTTCCCAAGAGACAGAAGTAACTTACATCTCAGTTTCAGATGAGCTCTTCATGCAGCTGCTCTGAAATCAAAACGTTTGCACAAAGTTCATTATACATTTTATGTACAATTATTTACGGACCTGAAGCAGTTAAAAGTCATAAAGTCTGTTTTCAGTCATTTTCCAAAGTTGTTTTTCGAGGAGGAACGTGAGCTCTGACACCTGCGACTGTGTGCAGAGAGGAAACCTGCCCTGCAGACAGCAGCTTAAACAAACACTGATATTCACATCTGATGATCCTTGAACCGAAACAGTGGCAACGATGCCCCCCCACCCCCCCATTATACAACCACCTGTTTACCTGATGACACCTGAGCCAGTTCCATTCACCGTATGAAGACCATGAGATGCTGGTGAAAGCTCTGAAAGCTAGCATGTGCACCTCTGAGATTAGATTATTTTGTTGCATATTCTCCATTAAAGGGAGAAATCCACCAAAGATGTACGTACACACCACATATAAAGGCTGAACAAAGGCCAAAACAAGACTGAACACTGAACTCTCGCTGCCTGCCTACATTTGCTGTTTTTAACCAACGTAAAGCAAGTTTGTGAAACCTGATAATTTGACTGAATTGAATTTTATTTCACTTTGTTTTTCAGACATTGTGTTCGTGTTAGCTGATTTCTGTGCGGGAGGGGGGATTAATAGAGCATGATTATCGCCTAAACAGAAGTAAGACAAAGAATAATAAGACTGGTTTATTTAGTCCGTATACAAACAGAAATGTAAAAATGACAATTTATCAACGTAGTTCCCTTTTGAAAGAACACAAATTGTTGTTTTTACATTTCTGTTTGTGTCTAAGCCACACTTAGCAAATGACCTCCCGGGTTTAGAGTGGTGCTGGTCTTCTCATGTAACTCTTAGCATATTCCCCAGAATGTCAGAGTATTCCTTTAACCCAGCCTTCACAGCTCTGACTGGCCATCACTGAGAACAAAACCAAACATAACTGAATCACTGAACAAATCTGCGATGTGGGGATCGACTCAGAGGTCTGGAAGCAGGCTAGTAGTTGTGTACGACAAAGGCAAACAGCTAGCGAGCTATGCTAAGCTGCGTGTTCGTCATGTTTTTGGAGGAAATATGGAGCACACTGAGCACATGGACAGTTTGACAATTATCTTCACTGTTGGAATCCAAGCTGATCCACGTCCGATAAAAAGTACAGCGAGCAGCTGTTTTAGGAAATGACTGAGCCCATTTCAAACATGAAACTATATGTTTGTGAGGTGTTTTGAAAGATTTACATCTTCAGGAACCAATGGGCTGTGAGCTGAGAGCCACAGAAGTCAGACGACTGAGAGACGGACTGACATAATGTTGGTTGGGGATTAGATGACAATAATAAAAATAAAGACAGCAGGTTTCAGGGTCAGCTGATATCAGGGCCTCCTCAGCTGAAGAAGTCTTTGGAAATGGCCTCCACGAAGTTGGGGGCCGACATGAGGATGCCGATGGTGCACAGGATGGTGAAGAGCGAGAACGCAACCAGGCACAAGCGGTCGATCACGGCTGCAGCGAACTTCCACTCGCTGCAGAGCGTCTCCTCCTCGTCCTGGCCGCGGAAACGGCTGGCGATGTACCTCACCTCCTCCAGGATCTGGTTCAGCTCTGCCTCCAGGGTGGAGCCCCCTACTGCTCCTCCAGCTCGTCCTCCGGCTCCGCCCCCTGCTCTCAGCACGTCCTCCTCCCCGCCCACGCCGCCGCCTCCCACCAGCCGTGAACAGAGGAGCTCGGGTTCAGTGGGCGAGGCGTAGTGCAGCCCCTCCATGCCCCGGAAGCCCACGTACAGGAGGTTGCCGTTGGTAACCTGCGGGTGATGTCGCAGGGACCCCTGGCTGACGCTGAGCTCCAGGCTGGACAGGCTGCCGCGCCGACGCTTGGCGGCGTTGTGGCACGCCAAATGGACCTTCGCCTCGCCGGGACGCCGCATCCGCAGGAACCAGGCGCACCAGTTCAACAAGATCACACGGGTCTGAAGAAGAGGAGAGTACAAGTCAAAAATATTTACATTAAAATTCATTTATGCAGAAACGTGTTTATGTGGAAATAAACGTGCACGTACATGAGAGAGATATGACGTGTGTGTGTGAGGAGGCAGATAAAAATAGAGCATGAATAAAGTGGATCTGTGGCTGCTCGGCTCTCAGAGGAAATCTTCTCCTACAGTCCAATATTTCACTTCACACTCAGCTCATTAAATATTCAAACTGCTCACTGAGCTCTGAACATCAGTCAGACCTCCAACTCTTCACACTCAACAACAAGGTCAAGATCACCAATGTTTCATCCTCCATTATCTTCCTTTTCAGTGACTACGTTTACATTAATACACTAATGTTCCACTATTATTCCGAAAATGACAATATTCCGGTCATGTAAACAGCATATTCAGAGTTAGGCCTTATTCCAAATGTAGCATGTTCTTATTAAGACGTGTGTGATGTGCAGATGTTCTTCAGGTTTTAGGAGCGTCCTTTGGACATGTGTACAGCTCATTCACGGCCTCTTCCTGTTTGCNCTCAGCTCTGTGCTGGAATCAAACCGACCAGCCGACAGTCTGCAGGGCTGCAGGGGCAGAGATGCACAGAAGAGAAGGAGAAACACAGCTGCTGCTAAACACGATGAAAGACTTGGAGATCAACAGGTTTCTGGATCTGAGCAAATATCTCAACGCCGACCTTTTCAAGAAGGAACAATAGAGGGAGGCTGAGTTCACACGGTCCAACAAGGCTGCATGGAAACGCGAACATTGTTGCATGGAAACAGCTCGGTGGGAATATTGTCTTTTTCAGAATAAGGACAAAAAACTGAATATTTAGTGCATGTAAACGCAGTCAGTGTTCTCAGCGTTCCTTTCTTTGCTTTTAAGTGTACTTAGCTTAGGTTCCCTTTCCCTTCCTTCACTTTTCTATCCTTCCTTTTCCCTTTCCTTCATAACGTACTTAGTGTTTTCTTTTCTTTTCTTTAGTGTACTTGTATTTCCATCCCTTCACCTTTCTTATCAAAAATCAGATTTATTGCCAAGTAGGTTTTCACATACAAGGAACTTGCGTTGGTGTATTGGTGCATAAATATGCACAGTATTATAGTATTATAGAAAAATAAAGCAAATAAAAAGCAGGTACTGTAAAAAAGCAAGTCAAGAATACAAATATAAAATAGAGAAATTAGCAATAAGAAGTATTATAAAACAAAACAGAATACGATAAAATACGAAAGAACTGAACAATATATGTTTTATGAAAATGAAGAGCTGTTCAGTTTGGGATGTGCAAGGGTTCACAGCGTGGAGGAAAAGCTAAATGTGCGTTAATGTAACGCCGTTTCTGTTCTTTATAATGTGTTTAGATTGTGTTTCCTCTCTTTCTACTTTCTACTTTCTCTTTTTTCCCACAAAACAAACCGAGAGTCCCTCGTCACTCAAACCTGCAGTAACTCAGATCTGGTTCTGGTTAGCATCACGCTGAACGCCAGACTTCCTGCAGAGTGAGTGAGTACAGAACGAGCTGTCCTGTCAGGAATAATGCAGCTCTCGTCTCTCTCAGCTGTACAGTCTTTGTGTTGCCTGAACGGAGCTGCCAATCATCTCAAATCTTTCTATGAAACAGTGAAATATAAAACTTTTTTCTACAAAGCTCCTGTTTTTCACTTCTGAAATATCTGAAATGTTAAATGTTGTTTAAACAGAAGCAGCCGTACAAGAACTTGACCTAAATAAAAAACTTCCTTACACTTTGACAAACATATATATGAGACAGCTGGGCCAGAAGGACGAGGACAACAGACAGCGGTGGAAGTTTTAGGTACTTTACTGGTTTCTGTTTACTGCTACTCCACTACATTTACTGTACTTGACTATAGTTACTAGTTACTTTGCAGATTCAGATTATTAATACAAAATATATATCAACAAATAAATATATTATTATGGGTTAAGACTTTATTGATCCTGGGGGGAACAGCAGAATGTAAAGTCGTTAAAATGGACTCCATCATTAATAATTATAATCCAGTAATGTAATAGATTATTCTGCATAATGAGTACTTTTACTGTTGGTACTTTAAGTAAAGTTTGATGCTGATACTTATGTACATAAATAAAGTTTTGAATGCAGTGGTCTTACTACTTTTACTTAAGTAGAAGCTCTGAGTTCTTCTTCCACCGCTGGAAATAGAACTACGAATTCAGATCACAGAAATGGACGCTGAGAAGTTGATTTTTAGACATGAAAACCTGTTTCTGATAGCTGAAACACGTTCTCTCTCTCTCTCTCTGCTCTCGGGCTCCGCGGGGAAACTGAATGAGCCTCACAGCTTCACCTTCACGGCTCGGCAGTCATCCCTCCTCTTCCTCAGCGGGAACATTCACATTCATGAACCACCTCCCCACCTGACCCTGACACACGCACACACACGCACACACACACGTCGACGTGTGGAGCACTTTTCTTTAAGCTCCAGGTTGCCATAAATAATAAATAAATAAATGGGACGAACACATTAACGTCCCATCAGCTCGTTCAGAGCTCGTTGAGGCCGACAGCTCGTTAAAGCTGACTCGGCAGGATGTAGAAACCATATTTGACTGCCCATAGAGGAGTGAGCACACACTGCAGCAACAGGCTCAGAGCCTGCGAAGAGGAGAGGAAGAGGAGGAAGAGGAGGAAGAGGAGGGACGACTCACCCATTGTGGCATGTGTCCTCCGTCGGGGTCGTGGTGATGATACTGCAGAACCAGAACTGTGGCGATGACCGACAGACCCACGATCACCATGGTGGTCGCAAAGTACTGAGCTGAAACACAAAAGGTCAAAGGTCAGTTTATATTTACTCTTTATTGTACACTTTTATCCAGAGCATATGTTCATGATCGGGACGATGCGTCAGATTTTGGGGGTCTACTTGTTTGCAGGATAGAAGCTGATGTGAGCTGTGTCTCTGAGCGCTCGGTGGACAGACTGCTGCTGAACACGTTAGCTTGACGTGGGGATTCGAGGTGGGAACTAGCTCCCGATAAAAGACTCCAAAGTTGTCTTATTTACATCAGGGCTGCCCCCCAAAAGTTCGAAGATTCGAATCATCAGTCGGAGACCCCTCAGCAGTCTGAGGTTCTTCAAGTCATTTTTCGTTTTGTTTTTAGTCAGTCAGAGTGAGCGCTCCTCGCTTTCCCGCTGCTCTCTGGGGTAAAATCATTCCACCACGTCACATCGTCCCGTCCGCTCGGTGAAGATGCCGGTGACGGGTCCAGGCAGCCGAGGACCTGGACCCAGGGTGAGTCTGAGTGAGACGGAGGCAGAATATTGTTGCACATTTCTGATCCGTCATTAGCATAGTTAGCACGCATTAGCTCGGAGAATATAATGTGAGGAGTAATGTAAATGACCTAGCTTGAAGAAGAAACTCATGTGATTACTCTTGATTTTCCACTGTTCTCTGGAATAGATTTTCATTTATTTCCCTTTAAAATTCCTCCACGGATGGTAAAGATCCTGCTGAACTGTCCTCCCACTTGGAGACAGACGGATCACTCAGGTGATGGAGGGACGGAGGAGGACGAGCATGTTGAAGTGATGAAGCTGTGAGTGAGGCTCTCACCTATGAGAGGAACGGAGTCAGATGTCGCCGGCATGATCTCAGCTACCAGCAGCATGAAGACGGTCAGAGAGAGCAGCACTGTGATACCTGCGCAGAGAGGAGGTGCAGAGTTATAGAGAAACCTTTAAACATTTTAGAGTATGATCCGTCCACACCTGCAGCTGTTACGACACCACACTGTTTACTTTCTATATGAAAGCATCTCCTCAGTGAATTACAGCTCCTCCAGTTCTCCTCCAGTGTGAGCCGGATGTTGGCAGCTGTGACTGAACAGCTGCTGAGCTCAGGATTGGAGACAACTGGAGGAGGTATCGAGGAAAAGAAAGACGTGAGATAAAAGGATGTTTATTGTGTAACGGAGGGATGAATCCCCCGGACAGAAGATGATGATACGAATCTGTGTTGCCAAAGAGGAGGAGACTTCACGGGCACCACTGAGCAGTCTCTACATCCCTCCCTTAGAAATGGGAGTTATGCAAACTAAACTTTCCACACAGAAAGGTGTGTGGATTGTCCGAGTATGTGGTGATGGTTTTTTCTTGTTTTGGGGTGGAGGCAGAAACCTCAGATATAATGAAACCTGACTGCACGGCAGGAAGAAAAACACGGTTCAGGTTCAGTACGGATACCAAAACATCATCTAACAAAAGAAGGCAAAGTTCTTAAATGTTAAACGTGTCTAAACACAAGCAGCCGAACAGGAGCGTAAAACTGGTAAAGCACAGTTTAAAAATGTTCAAACTCTGTTTTATTTGGGAAAAATCTAACCACAGAAAAAGTCAAATAAGCCTCATTCCAGATCTGACCAGACATTCAATGCCAGTTTTACTGACACATTTCAGTCTGCATTAACAAAGTATTGAGGTTTTATCCCCACTGTGTCTGTGTAGCAATTAGTTCGTGTTCATTTGATTTATTCTAAAGCACAATAAAATCTGATATGCAGCTCTTAAAATGCCTCCTTCCTAATCTTGAGGCCCCGTCTTGTACTGGGACCCTGTGTTAAAATCTCATTTCAGGTGGATTTATGCTCACATTGTGAATAATTGTAAATAAATTAGTGTTAAATAAAATGTTCACGCAACCAACCCGGGGCCGGACACTCCGGTGTAAGAATACTGGTCCGACACAAAAGGGGCTCACAGCTCCTTTTTGCCCCGGGGCCCCACAGCAGGTTAATCCGGCCCTTCCTTCCCTGTGCTCATGAAGACTTGGGTCGAAGAGGTTTTGTTTCGTGAGCTGGGTGAACTAAGAATCCTTTAATCTTCAGTCCAGCAATTTATTGTGTCACTGGAAGGAAATCGACCTCATCAGACCGCCGTCTCTCCACTGACCCCGCTACAACATCTCTCAGGCTCTGCAGCTGTTATTAGTTCACGGCTGCTTGTCCAGTTTGTGGTCGCTCTGAGAGTTTTTAAGGACTCCGGCACAATAAGCTTTAAGTCTGTGAGCGGGGGTACAGAGGTCAGAGGTCAGAGTCACACACCACCTCTCTGCCTCCTAAAGCTTCCCAATAAAAGGAACTGGATCAATAAAAACAACAAAAGCTCATTAACACACACACACACACACACACACACACACACACACACACACACACACAGGGAAGCACCATCTTTAAAAGTGTCATAAAACCTGTTTATTGACTTGCTATTGTTTAGTTTCCACCCGTGGGATGTGTATTATCTTATTTAGTCATTTTCTTTTAGCACATTTCAAATATTCTTCATCTTATAATTTATCACGTGCTTCACCTTCTGAAGTCTGCTGGTGTGTAAATGATGTGTTGAATCTGTAGCTGCTGGCTCGTTAACAGTCACTCAGCTGAACGTGGAGAGGTGAAGACTGATCGCCCTGCTGACATTCAGGTTTGATTGAGTGTGTAACTTTAATTTGCAGTGAAAGACGTTGCATCTGATCTCAGCAGCTGGGGGCCTCCCGGCAGCTTTAACTTCCTGTTTCAGGATGTTTTATGGCCGATGAGTATCGACTCAGAGCCACTGGAGTTTCCCTTTAAAGGGTCACAAGCCAAACAGGTCGGGAAGCGCTGGTTTGAAGGGTCTAATCCAACCGCAGTCTGTAGCAGTTGTTGGTGGTGATACATTCAAGTGAAGAAGTTACAGGAAACTATTTTTCTAATTTGGATGGAAAACTTTGACACGTCAACGTTGTTGTGAACCCAGAGGGAACTGACTGGGCCTGTGAAGAGCTGGCAGCTGCAGACCTTTGACCTTACTCACATGGCTAGCATGGTGAGCGCTAGTCAGCATCAACCACACACACACACACACACACACACACACACACACAGCTGAGCCCTCACCCAGGGAGATCTTCTCTCCGGAGTCGGCAGGCAGCAGGAAGACGAGGAGTGCGAGGGTGGAGATGAGGACGCAGGGGATGAGGAGGTTGAGTCCGTAGTAGAGCGTCCTCCTCCTCATCACCACGGTGAAGGTCACGTCGGGGTACGGCTCCTTACAGCAGTCGTAGAAACGCTCGTTCCTCCGTCCAGGAACCTCTGCCAACAGAACAGCAACACCAACACTGTGGCTGACCTCCAGAGTCACACGGAAACCTCTGATCCCTGCAATGAATCTGCAGGCAGCCAATACTGGTGTTAAATAAATGACAGAATACAATGAGTGCAGTATAGGAGCTAAAACCAGTTTCTCAGTACTTGGCTTTGATGCCGCAGTGCCGGCTGACCTCAGAGATCGGGTGGATTGATACCGTATCAGAAGATCAGAGACGACGAACTCTTTAGTGATTCATAAACCAGTAGCAGTGTTTTAAAATCAGTTCTGTAGCAGATTAGAAGCTGTGCACAGATCAGAGAACAGAGACTCGAAGCTGCAGAAAAAGTCTGTTACAGAAGTCAAACCTACAGGAGATAAAGGCACCCATTTGTTTATCAAGATGTAATCTAATCTCCTACTGTTTAACATATTAAAGGTTCATTAAGCCACTGTGTGACCAGGCTTAAAATAAATAGAAAATGAAGAAACTGCAGCAGGATGCTAAATAACATTAAAGCGGTGGTTAGGGAGGAATTTTCTTGCTCCAGTCACGTGAGCTGCTCGACCTGCAGGAACGAGGCCGTTTCATCTCAAATGGATCAGAAAGGTAATTTATTCCTGCACAGGAGAGGTTTTTAAACATTTCACACAGAGTCAAAAGCCGCCTGCTGAGGACGCCCGGCAGGAATGAGGCCTGCTCGGGTTTTATGACTGGAATAATAATCTGTTGCCATGATGTACGTTTCAGGTGACAAGATAGCAACCACAACTACTCCCTTTTCTGTCAGCTGTCATTAAGCGTTTTTGGACCGGAGGAACTTTTTCATAGTTCTTGTGAGAACTGGGAACGATCGGCGTCTTAGAACGCCGTTTTGAGGGACTTTTTCCCGCTCATATGGTGAAAACTCTTTAGCTTTTAGGAGGTTTAAAAAAATGAAAATTGTGAATTCACTGCCCTTTATTTTGATGGAGATGCTCAAATTCAGTCATTTAAGTTGTTACATGTAATAGCACAAATGTGTTTTTCACATAATTAATCTTTAAACATGCTTCTGTGACGTTAACGTCAGAATTTCAAATCATTCCAATTTAGATCATTTTTAAACAGCATTTAAATATTAAATATATATTAATTAGCGAGCTAGTTTTGTCAGTTGGTTCTTATCTTCTCGTGCTTTATTGTACATTTTGTATTTTAATGGTTTGGTTGTGCACTTTATGGTACAGACCATATGCTGTACTTCCACTCTGCTGGTGTGGGCGAGGGATGAGTGGAGGTTATTCTGTACTTATATAATAATAGTTTTCATCCACAAATGATCAACAAAGCTGAAGATTGACTGAAAAAACAATCCAAATAAAAACACCCACATACTGAGCGTGGCTGCGTAATGTGTATATGCTCTATGCTGTTTAGACCACTGGTGCCCCCAATGAGCCATGTCCTTAACTTCCACTTTCCCTTCTTCTGGTTATTTTACTGATGAATTGCTGGAAGAAGTGACAGATAAAAAAAACTCCTGGTTGTATTTCATCCTTCTGCATTCGAGTGCAGCATGCCTGGCTGCCTTTCATTTGCCTGTGCATCGCTACATTGCTCACTACATTGGTTTTAATCTCCGCTATAGGTGATGGAGGGGAGGGGCAGAGGGGTAAATGGGAAACATGCTGCTGAGATTTTCAATTAAGTCCCCTCTGTACGGCCCATTGGCTGAACAGCGTCTCTGGGGGAGACTCGCTTTCATTCTCTGCTATCTCTTCTTTCCGTTTCATTCTCTCTTTCATCAGCCGGCACAAACAGAGGAGCTTCAGCTCCCCTGAGACCGAGGACCATCCTGCAGCTCTGAGTCCGTCCTCTACTGGGCCCCTGATCTGCAGGCTGCTGGACGAGAGACTCTTTAACTATGTGTTAATGCTACACACTGACATGAAGATCCATAAATGCCAATCATGTGCTGCAGAGCCAGACATGTTGGTGACTACAGGAATAGTAACATTTTGGGAAATACACTTTAAATAGCTTTGTTTTTGAGAGTGAAATGTTAAGTATGGAGCTGTGGTTAGCTTAGCTTAGCATAAAGACTGGAAGCAGTGGGAAACAGCTAGCGTGACTTTGTCCAAAAGTTCAAAAATACGTTTACCACCCCTAATTTAAAGAAAAGAGGAGCCCCAACGCCAACATTCATAATACACCCTGATAAAGAACCACACAACTCCTGAAGCTGTGATCTAATGTGTTCTGATGCTGTAAAGGCCTTTATTTTAATTATTGCAGTTTTAATTATACAGCTTGCTTAAAAAAATACTGATTTTGTCTTTTGAACAGTTTGGTTCAGGTTAGTTTAGGACTACAGTCCTGCCGTTTGCAGCTGCTCGCCCTGCAGCAGCAGGAGGATTTAATTACCAGCAGATTAAATCTGGATGGCAGCGCTGATATGAAACCCCCCCGCTCGGCAGCAGACAGACGGGTTCGGCTGCCTCGGAGCGGATCGCTGCTCCGAGGTTTTAACGGCCGAGTCTGCAGGCCGCCGTGTTCAGCTCTAACATTTACATACCGTCGCTGTCAGGGAGAAAACTAAATGTAAGCTTTTCAGGAACTAATTAAAACAACTTGTTTGTTTTGCCGGGATCCTGCTGCACGCCCAGCCGTCTCAGTGGGGGATCTCACCGTGAAATGAGCTTCCCAAAGTTTCTTTCCTTATTTCCCCTCCAAGATTTTCTTGGGAGTTTCTCCTCCTCTACCCGGTGCCGGAGAGATTAGATTGGACATCTTGTTGATTGTGAATTATTTAGACCAAGTGGATTTTTCTTGTTTTGCTTCTTTGCCTCCCTCTCGCTATTCTTGTCCGCGGGGAAGCCAGGCTTCTCTGTCCAGCCCTGATCACATATATAGTCTGAAATAAGTCTTCATTAAACATGTTAAGTCCTTATAGACTTCTGTGTGTGTATGTGTGCGTGCGCGTGTGGAGTCGAGATGTGTGGTGTCAGAAGTTTGTGGACACCCTTGTCCACTAACCTTAGCGTACTTTTGGTTCGAAATAGAGAAATGGTTTTCCCAGGTTGGTGTGGAAGAACTTGACTGGTCTGCACAGAGTCCTGACCTCAACCCCATCCAGCACGAGTCAGACCTGAGACCCAACATCAGCGTCGGACCCAAGAGTGGAGGCTGTTATGTTGATGGTGGTGGAATCACATGATCAACTATGTGGTGTTTAATAAAACTAGTGTTAAGTGTAGTTAATTTAAAGTTATACTTAAATGTTCATGTTACACAAACCCTTCAGAGGAAAAGTGGAATCAACAAAACCAAACTTGTGTCCCATTTTAAAAATGTTGCAGGCCAGAAACACTTAAATTTTTTAATTAAAAAAAACAACCTTTAAGCCTCAAGAAGTTTTCGTGCTCTTACCCACGAGGTCCCACTCTCCGTTGGCGATGTATCCGGTGACGTCAGCCTCGATCATCTGCAGGTCCAGAGACCAGCCGCCGTACGTCCACGAGCCAAACTTCAGGTCGCAGCGCTGCACATCGAACGGAAACCAGCGAACGTCGATGTAACAGGTGCTCTTAAATATTCCTGAAATAAAGACGGCAAAGAAGAGAGAAAAATGAAAGCAGAAATACAAACCGTGTGGAGGAGATAAAGAAATAAAAAATAAACTACTATGGGGGGGAAAGCAGGACATAAAGCTCAATAACCGCAGAGTACGATGCTAAAGAAGCTGGAAATTAGTGTTTGCTTGAGTGTCAGCAGGAGATCAATATCAAAGCAAAAACTAATACCTGAACAAAGTAAAGAGGTAAAATACAGAAAAACACCCAGGAGGAATTCATGAAAAGTTGAAAGAAAATAAATTACAGACAACAGAGAAAGAGATGATCTGGGTGACAGAAACCACACGACTCTCAGAAGAACAGAAGTCAGAAATAAGAAAAATAAAATAGCTTCAAATTGCCCGGACAGAGGACGAGCTGCGGGGACAAACGGGTTACTGACAGATTTTAGATTGTGAGGGATGAACTCTATTTTGAAAAGTGTTTTATTCACAGGTAAACGTGTCTGGTCTCCCTCGGGGAAACCAGCAGTCTGCTCAGGACGACCGTGTTTGAGGTTTCCATCAACTCTGTGTGGATCAGCTGGGAAATCCAATCTGATCCCAGACCAGCCTGCACCTGCTGCCTCCAAAACAAGTTTAATGATCCCTGAGGAGAAATCAGGACGCTGCTGCACCGCAAAGTAACAGGACACAGCATAGAAGACATGAAGAATACAATATTAAGAATAAAGCCAACTGTGGTTACAGTATAAACACAGTTTGGACAAAACTAACTGTGGTGAAGTGAATGAAGTGGGAAGAAAAACATGTATTACAC
The DNA here is from genome assembly GCA_002120245.1 of Maccullochella peelii. NCBI lineage: Eukaryota > Metazoa > Chordata > Actinopteri > Centrarchiformes > Percichthyidae > Maccullochella > Maccullochella peelii. Next base: position 14,299 of record LKNJ01004614.1, on the reverse strand, counting down.
TTTTATTAGAAGCAGAAACTAATAATGAACTAAATAATAATGTATTCTGGCTGTAAAATATACAAAAACTGTGTAATTAAAGGGTGGAGTAGTTCATGTTCTGAGCTAGCCTGGGAACCGGACGAATCTGGGGCCAATCACAAGCGTTTATCTAACAAGGGCCGGGTTTGATTCGATGACCGTACAGAGGAGCGTAAACAACCAAGATGGCTGCCGCTGATGTGGAACATTCTATCGCGTCAGTATTAAACGAACTGGACGGTATATTTTCTCTAGAAGAAGAACAAACAGCTGCACTTAAAGCTTCTGTTGATAAGAAAGATGTGTTCGCCAAACCTCCGACAGGATTTGGTAAAAGCCAAACTGGCCTCGCTGGTCGCCAAATAAATGGAGCCCAGTGAAAACCCAGCGGCTGTTGTGTCTCTGTTGGTCACTCTCATGAAGGAACGGGTCAGGGAAGCTACCAAACTGGGAATCACTGCCATCGGAGTCCACGATGAGGCAGAAATCCGCAGCAGACGTTGTCAACTTTTATTTGGCAGCCCGGAGTCCTGGCTGCTGCAGCAAGTGGAGAGACATGTTGGCATCCACGGTTTTCCAAGAAAACCTTGTGGGGATTGTCGTGGATGAAGTTCACGTTACATACAAACGGTTAAGTGTTGGCTACTAAATCATGTCATGTCAAACGTCTGTGTGTTATGATGAACTGGATGTTGAAACTGGCTACCGAGCCTAGTAGCCAACCGGCTACTTATTTTCGTGTTACAGTTCTATTAAATCATATTTTCTCACTGCTGAAACGTGAAGCCTGAGCTCGTCTCTGTCATCACTGTCCCTCCCAACAACACCCCCAACTCACACTAATCAATGTCAGCTGTCACTAGTAACAGAGCTGTTACCACTTTTATTGGTTATTGATTTCTGATCAGCTGATGGGTTTCCCTCTAGTGGTTCAGCTGTTGTTTCCTCCTGTAAAGCAGCGAGTATTGATCTCTCATGTTCATGTGATGTCTTCACTTTCTGTTGGGCTGTTTGTGTCCAAATTAAATATAAAATAAAATGGTGGAAAAAAAGAAGAAGACTAATAATAACAGTCCTGAACTGTCAGTGTTACACAGTCTGGTTGGAAGCAGCTGCCTGGTGGAGACTCACGATGAGTCTCAGGTTGTGAATCAGGATCATAACTCCTCCCGTTGACCCCACGACCTCATGTCGACCCCCTCAGACCTCTATAAAACTGCTTGATCTGTTGTTCACTTAATGATTTCATGTGATAGTAGGAGGACCTATCAAACAGGTCAGGGCTTGTCAGTCTAGCAATGGGAGGGGCCTGCGGGCTGTTACCTGGAGGCAGGTACTGGCAGTAGCCGGTGGAGTTGACCAGGATGTTGGTGTGGAAGGAGGCATCGAACCTTTCATCAGCGCTGTGGAGAGAGACAGATCAGATTTTATACTTGTGATGACCCTCACCGACATAACCCATTATCTATAGCCTGTAACCTCATCTGAACCTGAACCGTAAACCCAGTCTTAACCCTCAAACAGCCCTTTGAAGAGGTGAGGATCAGACAAAATCCTCTGTTTCCTAAAATCTCTGCACCTTTCTAAACGTTCTCACTTTTTAAATATTTCTTTACTCTCAGGGTCTAAAACTCAAATATGTCCTTGCAAAGAGAAAAGTACAAGTACACACAGGATACACTATGAATCATCACTACCCAGTCAAAACCAGCCTCATGTTCTGAACAACAAAGAACTGATCCTATTAGTCTTTTTGAATCTGACAGTGGAGTTTGTGAGGGCACACGAGAGGAACCCTGTAACACTTCGACTAGACTTCATGTCATTGTGTTTTCTTCTTTAATTAATAGAAAAAAGCCTTAAAACCACCTGTAACACGAGAAGCATATAACACACACACACACACAGGCTTCCTGCGACACAAAGATAAAATTCGTCTGATCTCCTCCAGCAAAGAGACCGATCCCTGCAGCTCTCTGCCTTTAATGCTGTTTGAGTGCAAAACAGCTGTTCTGTTGTCTACGTCATTACTTACAACACACCTGTCTCAAGTAAACAAAGACTTTTTAATATTTCAAGAAAGAGACGAAGGAATTGTCATATTTTTCCAAAGAGCAGATCTTGTTTGGAGTCCTGCTGTTGCAGCAGACTGTGTAAATACAACTTTCTTTCACCAAAATGCTCGATGAGTTGATTTTTTACCTGTAAAATTGTCACGGTTGTACAGGAGAGCGGCAACACGGGAACGACCCAAGTGCAGACAGAGGAGGCAGCAGGATGACTTAAGGGATTTATTGATTATAGCTTACAGGCAGGTAGTACAGGTACAGGTCCAGGTAAACAGATAACACATGCTCAAACATAAAAGCACAAAATAAGAAGTCAACAAATCAACTAGGACGAACTGACAAAGAGTGAGTGGAAAAGGGCTGGAAAGTGGAAACAGGTGAGGAGGTGGGTGGGGCAGTCAGGTGATGGGAGAAGGAGGGAAAGTCCGAGGGCACCCTGGGAATGAAGGGGCCTGGGGGGTTAGAAATGAAGCTTATGTTGGTCACGAAAAAAACAAAGTAAGTAGATAGTTTGTTATCAGCCAATAAATCAATTAACAGACTAAAAATCCTATATTGGACCGGTTCTTCGGGATGCCCACAGAAAAGCAGGAGATAAAGGACATCACCTTAACAACATGAGCATCGCTTCAGCTTTGTATCGTCCAAACATTCGTGCTTCTCTCAGGATATGTACGAACTGGAGTCAGAGGCCGGAGGAGAAGGTTGCAGAAGTGAAACTACACCGAGTTTGCTGTAAAAGTCGACCCAGTGCCCAATAATAACTCAAAGTCAGGCTCTGGTCCCGTTCACATTGGCCCCTCTCATTAACGCCAGCCAGGTCAATACCCCCCCACCAGGATCAAACTGTGCTGCTGAACTCTGCTCAGTTAATGAGCTGAAACGCTCGTCAGCAGCCAGCAGCTCTGGCGTGTGTGTTCACGGTGAGGTATTAATCCTGACGGGAGAGGGCCTGTCGTCAGCGCTGATAGCAGCAGGGAATTAGCTGGATGAGCTTGTTTACTGAACCAGAACTGAGTGAGTCGTCTTTGGCCTCGTTCAGGGCGTCTCGCCGTGAACTAAAACATCCTCAATCCAGCAGAGACAAACTCTTCCGGTTGTTTGTTCTCTTCCCTGTGGGCCCTTCGCCGGGGGGGATTACGCACCCCGACACCCCCAAAAATGAATTTTCACGTCATTCTCAACCTCAGCCGCGAGAGGTAAAGTTTCTTCTTCTTCTTCAACAATGTTCTTTGTTTTAATGAGAGCAGCGCGAGCTTTACGAATGGTTTCCTACAACATGTTGGATCGCGTCCTGTAGTAATTAGTCTGTAGGCGTATTGATCTGGTTTGAACTGGATTCAGATTCAGCCTCTCAAATCCAGCTTCCAACCAACAGCAGAACTTAAAAAGTGTGGCTTTGTTTGAGTGACAGCTCTGCGCCATCAGTGCAGTTCTCTTGATTTGCTGTTTTTGTTCAGTCATGTTGTTTCACGGACACATCGTTATGTGCTGCTGTCAGGATGTGATTGACTCCGTCCAACAGTACTGTTGAAATTAAATATACGAACGCAGAAAAAAGTCAGAAGTCAGACGGCCGTCCGAGACGTTTCCTCTGACACTCGTTGCTTTTAAAGAAGAAAACTCAGGAGAGCCAGACTGACGCCCAGAAACGTCAACAGACATCAAGACAGAAAGTTAAACTAACTTAAATATTAATTTTTTTTATATTCCGGCAAGTTGTGTTGTTGCATTTAGTTATGTGCAGATGAAATTTCATTTCATTTTTACTTACTTTAATTTTTTATAATAAAAAATAATAATAAATAAAACTCAGCTCGACAGATTCTTGACCTTGGAAACAAAACAATCCCCACTCAAGGTCCACTTACTCACTTGTTATCACACGGTCTTCATCAGCAGGTGAGGTGGTCAGGTGACACTGTAGATGTTCGATTTGCATAATAATCTATTACACCAACATGGCCAAGAAGTCCTGAAAGTGCACGTACAGTTCCACGACAACTGACCTAACTACTGCTCATGAAGTCCATGTGATACTGTTGAAAGCTCCAAAACGAACAAGTAAGTGGACCTTGAGTCGAGATAGTTTTTGTAGAAAATTGTGGTTTGTGTTTACAGTGGCGCACACTGCTTTATAGCGTCACTGGGTGTCAAACATGTTCACATTTTACAATTAGTGGCATTACAAAAATAAGACTTTTAAAGAAGCAAAGAAGCCAGTTTCAGTGTGTATCACACAGGGAGGAGTCAGGGAGGTGGTGTACCTGTTGTACAGCAGGATGTCGGGCCTCCAGATCTGACTGTCGGGGAATCTGACGTTGGTCACACCTGGATAGTCGGACATGTTCCATTGCAGGTAGAAATCTGTCCAGTACTGCAAACACACACACACACACACACACACACACACACACACACACACACACACACACACACACTGATATTAATGCTAATGTACACACTAATCCTGCTTTTTTTATTCTCCAAAAGATGTTCATGTTTTAGCCTCTTGTGCACACAGCAACAACCTTTCTTAGGTCACTTAAAAACACGTTTTGAAAGTGCCACCTGCTTTAATCTGTGTGCAAAGTGAAACTGGAACTTAATAAATTACTAGAACTTATATTCTGGGGTGGGAATGTTCTTGAAGATCCCCGAAGACGTGGCCTAACAGCTCCTCCTGATGTAACGAGACAAACTGAACAAGTGGAACTGCAAAAATGCAAAAGAGCATGAAAATGCAATCAGGGACCACAACACGGGGGCGCGCTGCATCGCTCGGATCATGGCTGCTGGAAAATGCTGAAGACACCCAACTAATGTGCAAAAAATAAACTGTTATTTACTGATCAATGATTAACCTTTAACAACCGATTGTGGCTTTGAGACGAGGCGAACTTCTTCTGGCTTGAGCAGGCAAGAGTTTTATTTATTTGCATTTTGTCCGTAACCACAGCGCTCTTTCACATCTGGAAGGCTGGAACTGTTTTAATTGGGGTTAATATCATTAAACCCAGATGATGCTCGGGTACAGTATAACAACCAACTGTCTGCACGTCTTTACTTGTGGCTTTCTACGTCTGTCTATTGTAAGCTTCTGTATTTCAAAGCTTGTTTCAGTTTGTATAATATTATGCAGGTTTAGTGCATATTTCTATTAGCATTAATACATATTAATATTCCCCACTTCATTGTTGTGTATTGCGTGCGTCTGTGTTGCATGTTTTAATTAGCACCTGGCTAAAATTGCAGCATAATAATCCCTCGTATTATATCTTTACTATGCTTGTAAATAATGTTATACTCTTTTTTTAGAGTGACGTCTCTCCAGAGACACTTCTGGCTTATTCTGGTGCCTTTACAGCAATGTTTATTAATGCGCACTGTCCCTGTTAAATAAACCGATAAAACAAGGAAAAATGATTAAATAAGGCCTGATTTTGTGACCCAAACCTTATTCCCATCAATTGGCTGAAGTAAGGCATCATTTCAAGATTGTTTTCTATAAAATATGGTTCATATTTTGGGAAACAGCAAGATAGAAATGAGGTCTGCATAAACAGTGTGAGATTTGCAGAAGCGATGACTCGTGTGTTTCTCGTCTGACAGCAGCTGATAAGCAGCAGCTCGTCTGTGCTTGACCTCCATATTTCAGCAGGTGAAATCTAGATTACGCCGCTGGATCTTATGTAACAGCCATTGTTAGCTCTGTGCGAGAGAGAAGAGCTCGTTACATCTCAGAGGCTCTCGGAGCTCTGTGGTCTTTGCTGATGGTTTGAGGCCGTGAAGGCTGACGGTCGCGCCGTCCCTCTCCGACTTGTTTACTTCCTGTCATTGAGCTGAAAGGTTTTCCCCAGAGGAATCTGCTGAGAGCAGAGCTGTCGCAGTGGCTGCCCCCAAAATCACAAGACAAGACTCTGAAGTTCACGTCCGAACAGCCAAACTGCACGTCTGATGACATCCGGGGCTCAAAGTTCTGAGACATCTTGTTGTTGTTTCGAGTTTGTATGTAATAAATAAGTTAAAATGAAGTGACATAATGAAGCATAACATGGTTTTTTAATTCGGGAGTGTCACTTTCATCTCTGTGACCAGCTCAACGTGCAGGCTGAACATATTAACGAGCCGCAGCCACCTGGATGTTTTACAGGACGAGGGAGGATCCAGACAATAAGGAAATGTAAAACTGGTTAAATGTTGCTGATTGTGACCAGTTTGTGCATAAAAATATATCCATATATTTCTGCAGGAGTTCAACATTTATACTTTTATGGACTTTTATGGTGTTAAGTGTTGAGTTCAGAGTTCAGTTGGTGAAAAACAGGATTCACTAAATTCTCGCTGTTTGCTTTTAATTGAATCTCTTGGTACCTTTTATAAAAAAAGGAATAGTACAACATTTTAGGAAACACTATTATTATCTTATTTGAGTCAGGATGTGGTTAGCCTAGCTTAGCATAAAGACTGGAAGGAAAAGAGCTAATCTGGCTCTGATTAACATGTTTTATCTGGTTTGTTCAATACACAGAATTTCTTGTCATCACAGGCCGGATTACCCCGAATACGGCAGCTGTAAATTCATTCATTAGGCTGCATATTCTGTAATTACCAATTATTACTGACTAATTATCGAGCATTTGAATATTAAATTTGCATTACAGCCATTTTATTAGGATTGGGATTATAGTATCCTGTATGTTATTCAGTGAGTTATGCTTTTTTCTGTTTCTCAAGTTTCACGTGTAACATGTTGATTAAATTATAGTTTATACTTTATTTTTTTTAATATATGTTTTATTTATTATTTTAAATACATATGCTGTATATATATATTGCTTTTCTGTGTGACTATTGGCTGTTAATTAATTAATTAATGCCTGCAAACCAAATTTCATTCGAGGTAATAAAGTTGATGCTGACAAATAACAGAAACTACTGTAGTCATTAAGTTACATCACAAACTTAAAAGAGCAACAACAGCCTCCAAGAGCACGGAGAGAAGAACTCCAGATATCAGAAGATGAGAAACTGTTGACATGTATTTTTAATGAGCAGGTGGATTTCTGCGCTCTGTTGTCTAAAAAGGTTCAAAGGCTCAATGAGTCCAAACAGGACGACAGCAAGAGAAACCTGCACGCTGTGAAGGAAAGCAGTCGAACTGAAGCAAGAAGACGAAGAAAAACGCACGAAAAAGTCAAAAACATCCCAGTAGTTCCCAGAGACAGAGAGTTCTGGATGGAAACACTTTTAGATAAAACTTCATCATTAGATTATGTCGGGCTTGTCCTACTATATTTTCTAATAGGATTATCCTCGCTGACAGAGTTATCGGTTATTTCTGGATCTCTGAGGACATTTTAATTCTTCCTTTTCAACAAGACTCAACATGTAAAGACCAACCGTCGACCCCGAGAGACACAATACCAGACTGCCAGAGGGGCCAACGGCGGACAGAGGATTTAGTTTTCTTACTCGGAGCTAAAATTGCATATTGTTTGTCTTTAAGTTGACGCCATCATCAGGTCAGTGCAAACACACGAAACTAAGAAGGTGAACGTGGTAAACATTATACCTGCTAAACATTAGCATGTTAGCATCATTATTGTGAGAAGCAGTAGCATGCTGATGTTAGCATTTAGCTAAAAGCGCAGAGCTGCTATAGCGCTCTGTTCATTAATGAACTTCCTGTTGTTAAATCTATTATGAACTATTAAAATGCTGTGTCCTTATTTTGCTTTTATGTTTTCCTTTGGTGCATTATATCTGTTAATACACAATACAAAAGAAAACGCAACAAAATAATTTCAAACTGCTCTTCATGAGTCCCTACATACAGAAATCTGCTCCAACATGTTGATATTGATTCTATTTTTAGTCTCCGAGCGAGTCAAAGTTTTCTAGTTTGCCCGGAGAAAATCTTCCAAAAGCTGCAGTAACACTGTGACATTAAAAACCCCACACAGCTCCCGGTGCAGAAATGTTTCCTCTTGCTTACAGACATTCATCCCCTCCCCAGAAAAACACAATGACTCCAGCAGCAGAGGAGGAGGAGGAGGAGGAGGAGGAGAGGAGAATGCCAAATTAAATTAAGCTAAAAGACCAGTTGGTCCTGGGAGGGTGCTGCGGAGAGGAAATGCCAAGCCTCCGGGGAGGAACCAACCTTTCCATCTGAGAGGAGCAGATTAGGCCGGATTAGTGCATCACCACTTTACAAACACACATTCCACAGGACCTGATATGAAACCTAATTAAATTTTGACAGTTGCATGAAATGGGTTTAGGAAGCTCTCTTAATGAATTCCTACGCTCTCCATTAGCTCTGACATTCACACCAGAGTCAGTCCTGCCGACAAAGAGGCAAAGAGAAAAGCAGCTTTTCAAAATGTGAGACGAAGTTAAAGTGAACAAAGAAGAAGCAGTAGAAAGGCGTAAAGCATCAAAGTGCAGGAGGTGTTCAACCGTCGACTCTGACAGAGCAAGCAGCAGAACAGAAGATGATGTATTTGTGGAAACAGAAGAAGAAGTTGGCACTCTGTTCGCTGCCTGCTGGATCGAGTTTTTCTCCATCACAGCAAACTTATCTGGGTCAAGTACCAGAGCCGGAGTTTCTGCGATTCCTCCAGAGTCTCTCTGAAGGATGGGATGATGTGGCTGCAGGCTTCCATTTATTATCGATGTTTACTTGGTTGCTTTCCCCCAGAGTCAGCTTACACACCGTCCCCACAGGCCTGACCGGCACAAATAGACTCATCTGTAACGGCTGGAAGTGACTCGGGTTTAATTTGCTGTAATGTATTTGCAGTCCCAAGCCAGCGGAGCAATGTGACAGCAGGGGGAGGCTGGATGAAAGTCCAGCAGAGATTCTGACCTACTGATGATCCATTAACTCGGAGTTACGGATCGTTACACTAACTCTCAAGTGACCACAGCCACGGCTAAAGAATGAAACTAAAGCACAAACACGTGAAGGTACAGAACCATTCGTGGCCACTAGAGGCTGATACGGGAAACAGACTGTGTTTCATGTTTCTTCAAAAAGTTCTCCAGGGAAATTCTACTACGCATTTCCCACCACAGAAACCAGGAACCTTTTTTAGGAAGCAAATTAACTTTCAACCACAGGAACAGAGGTCTAAATCTATTTTCTGAGCAGCAAATAGTGCCGGGAACTAACAGTGTGAAGTTTGCAGCGCTAAACTGAGTGGGCAAATGAGACAGTGAGCATGTGTGGCCTCTTAAGGGGTGGTCAGACCAGAGATTCGCGACGAGACGAGTTGAAACTTGTGACGACTCTCTGTACTTCTGTTCTATCTGCTGTCTTTTCAGTGTGAATGAATGAGGATAGTGATCATGACTTACTTGCTACAGTTACATTTGTAATATTGATTAAATGGCGAAAACGCAAAAATAGTGAGGGTCGAGAGAATTTGTTTGTTGATCTTATTTGAGTACATTTTAAGGCTTGTGTCTTAATTCCTCAAACAAGTCCGTCCAAAACGCTGCCATTTCGAGCAGCTGACAATTTGTAACTGACTTGACCAACTGACGTTACTGCGAGCTGATTGGCTGTTGAAACAGGTGACGTGCCTTACGTTCTAAAACCAGCTGCTGGCGACTCGACAAGCTCAGACTCATCAGCCGGCCTGAGCCGAGCTGAGACGGGCCAGATCACACCGCTGCAACTTTTCCCTGCGACGCTTTGGTCTGAACTGGCCTTTAAGTTTTGTTAATCTGTTATTGATCTAATTGACCTCATTGTTGTGGTTCTTAAAATGTGGTTGCAAGACAAACAGGATTGTGTAAAAGTGACTTTTGTTTAGTTTATGTTGCTGTTTGGTCAAAACGGGTTTGTATTTCCACAAGTTTCAAATTTCCTCAAGAAGCCTTTTTCCACACGACTGACACAAGACACAAGACCACCTACACAATGGCATAATGTAGGTTTTTGGAAAGACTAAAAGTTCCAAAAATGGTTCTTGAAATTTCCGAAAATATTCAGGAACTCCGGAGTGAAAAACACCTGCAGCGTCCTGGCTGCCCTCTGCTTGGTGGTTCAGGATGTTTCACTAAGTTCATAGATAAAATACTGTTTCCAGCTGAAGTAACAGGACAACAAACTTTAATCTGACTGCAGGAGCAACGGAATAGAGGAACTGTTTTTTGGGGGTTAGGAGTCAAACATCAAACATTAGACAAACATCCAACACTGACTTTGAGTGTTGTGATGTTTCAACTAAAAACCCCGGACTCATGTCAAGAAAACTCACCAGCTGTAGCCAGATGTTGGTGGTCAGCACCTGGTTCTTCTCATCCTAAAAAACAGAAAAACAACAAAACCATCAGTGTCTGGTCTGTTTGCAAATGAACTAAGGATCATCTGAGTCCCTGCAGTCTCGGTTAAAAGTCTGTCCACTCTCCACGGTTTCTTTCAGCCCTTTAAATTAATCTTAAACTTGGCAGCAGGAGCGTGAATATGAATAACGTCAGTTTGATGAATGTCCGGCCTGTTAATACAGTCTCAGGTGGCCGAGCATACTGAGAGAATTAAAAGATGGGGGTTTGTAAGCAAGCGGCCACTCTGCAGGAGGAGGGGGAATCTTCCAAGGTAAGGATACACCTGACCTTCAGTTAGTTCAACACTGAATGTATCTACTAACAGGGTTTGTGTGTATCACAGCCTGATAGATCTTCTTCCTCTGAGCCATAAAAACTTAAACACATCAGTGAGCCTCACACGGACTCACACACACACCGTCCTGCTGCCCCAAATGTGGATTCATCCGCCGCTGAAAATAGTCCCCAACAAATGCACTATTTCCTCCTGTTTGTTTGATAAAAACTACAGTGAGCATCTGTTTTAAACATGAAACTTTATATTTGTGTTTTTAAAGATTTACGTCTTCAGTAGGAACCAATGAGCTGAGAGCCACAGACAGGAGGTCAGACAGGACTGAGAGCCACAGACAGGAAGTCAGACAGGACTGAGAGACACAGACAGGAAGTCAGACAGCACAAACATGTTGTTGGTTTTGGTGTTTTAATTGGATTTGCTGAAAATAAGAAAAGCATAGAATAACTCCAGACTTATCCTTAAATGCGACGGGTGTCTTGGTACAACAGAAAGCAGAGACGGTGCATTACATACTAAAATCATCTCAGTATGAAGGTTTTGGACCCAGGCTGATTTCATGAGAAGGGCCGTTCTAAAAAGTGGTGTGTTGTGTAGTAGAGTCTACAGCCACGCTACCAAAATGTTAGATAAACCAAAGAATAAAAACTGAGAACTCCCACAGAGTAAATACTCAGTCCTTCAGTTGTATGTTGATCCTTCTCGTCCTTAAAGTGTCTTAGACGGATGAAGTTTGTGTGTTTTTGTTGCAGCACTCTCATTGGTCCCTGATGTTGATTAGTTACCTGGTGGAAACCTGCTGATGTGAGATGCCCTCACACTGAATTTCAACAGAAATGATGCAATAAATCCAGCAGAGGCACTGACAGTGTGCAGGAATGTTTTATCGCAGTCATAAAGGCAGCAGGAGCCTGAATGTGTTCAGAGCTCGTTGTCCTCGGCTGCACAAAGACCACAGAGTTCACGCTGGGAGACACAGAGCAGACCGACCGGCCGGAAAGGAAACCTATTCGTCTGGATATAAAACTCAGAGGCAACGAGGCCAAACAGCGGCAGCTGTGAAACTGTGCTGAGAGATGCCGAGTGAATCCAAGATGATAACTGCCACCCACCCGCCACGCACAGCTCCCGGCCTCCTGACAGGCCTCTGTTAGCAGAGCTGGAGGCTCCTGACAGACACTGAGTGGGAGGATCTGGCTGTTTAAAGTCACAATAAAAAGAAGAATCACTTTTATGATACACTAGCTAATGTGCCGTGTCCTAACGCACAGCTGCTGCTTCATAGTAAATGCCAGAAACCTCGTAGACTATAATTTCCCTGTTGACCTCGTCCTTTATCAGCAGGTAGGCGGACGTAAGGACTGTATGACAAACCTGCATCTCTCCTTCTCTTGTTTAAAGTTTTGAGCATCAAATACTGATCCTGTAGACTTGAGATGCGCTCTGAGAGGCCTGTAGCTTGTTGTTCCTGTAGTCAGGTTGGATTTACGGCAGATGAAGAGTTGCAGGCGACAGGATCTCACTGCGGTTTGTGTGAAGCAACAAACATCCAACAGGTCATCAAGGTAAACGCCACCTGTCACCGTGTCGACCCGTCATGTGGAAAACCAGTCGCTCTGCATCGCAGGCTGTGACGGAGGCTGCTGGCGATGCAGCAGAGCAGCAGAGCGACAACCTGCTGATAACAGCCGTGGAAGAGCACCAATACTGTCGCTCCAATTTTACTAAATTTCAGTTAATTTCATAAAGATCAATAGAATTCTTTATGGTGATTATTTGATCGTTAATTAATCATTAACATATCTACTTGGAAATAACAAAACTGGGTCATAACAGCGAGAAAAAGATAATAAAACCAGCTGAAAAGTAACTTTAGAAGGCAGAGATCTCAGTAGTATTGAACAAGAAAGAGATGAAGGAATAATGATACTGAAAATGAAAAACGGTGAGATGGAGTTTGGAGGATTAAGCTATAAAGCAATGACGGATGATGAAATGAGGTACTGAAACCTGAGTAAGTAAAGTTTGTAAAAGCTGAACTCTCAGCCGAGTTCAGGCTGAGTCACTGTATTGATCAAGAGCTCGATTAAGCCCCCGCAAAATATATTATGTTTATTCTGTGCTATTGAACACTGAGAGTCTCTAACTACCTCTTTAACTAATTAGCGTGTTTTATGTTCATTTGTTCTGTATCTTATATTCGACAGTGCACTTCTAAAGTTCACAGAGAGCCTCACTGACTGTCTCTGTACTCAGCTTCTGTTATTTTCTGTTTGAGAAAAGTCTAAGGTCATGATGAAATCTCCAGACGGAGCCCTGAACAAGATATCAGGGGGGGAAACCTGGATGACAAGAACTTTTCCTGCAGCAGAGAAACAGAAACAGAAACACCGGGCAGAGATAAAGGCTGGAAGGGATCCATATGAACTGAAGAATAAGATCCAGGAGGAACCAGGAGGAACCAGGAGGAACCCGGTGTAGAGGTAGAAAAGAACAGTAATGTAACCTGGGAAACAGGTGACAGATGACGTGAGGAGAGAAAATACAGTGAGACGAGAAGTTTATGTTCTGCTGTGTGAGGTGATTGGTTGATGAAGGCAAACAGCAGGTGGAGCTAATCCTCCAGTCGCTGCCATTAAACCACCACAGAAGAAGAAGAGGACACAACCAGATGACGCCATTCCAACGATGGAGAACCATGTGGAGAACATGACGGAGAGACGAGCTTTCTGTTAGTGTCATGTGTTCATGTGAGGAAGGTCACAGCCTCCTCACACACCTGATGTTTTCAGCCCTTCACTTTGACTCACAGGCTTCATGGATGCCAGCGTTTATTCATCAAGGCTGGTTCTGCTTTTATCCACAAACAACTTTTACACCTCAGCCGAGCGTAAAAGCTTTGAGATATTGCTACTTTTCCCCCCAAACGTTTGGCATTTCCACTCTGGTTCAGGTTATAAGCAAAATGAAAACGGAAAAACACCGAATGAGATGAGATGATACAATGAGAAACAATAAGATGACGAGGGAAGATAAAATGAAATGAGACAATATAGATGGTGAAATGAGAAACATGGTGGAATAAGACCATGAGATGAGAAAACACAATGACATTAGATCATAAAATACAATTTGATGAGATAAAATAATGACATGAGAAGAAAAAACTAGAAAGCACTCACACACACACACACACACACACACACACACACACACACACACTCGCTGTCAGTCAGCCGTTTTCATTGGTCCACGTGTTCTGTGGATTATCCAGAGTTAGCAGGAAAGAGAGTCGAATGTTTCAAATGTCATTTGTCAACAACAAACTAACTTCCATTTCCCTCCACTGTGTCAGGCTGGAGGCAGAGATCTCAGACACACTACTGACCCCACTACAGGTACAAATATAATCTTTAAATATAATCGACCCTTTAAGAACCCGACCCGGCGTCCACGCTCACCTTCCAGTATCTGACCGTTTCTGTTTGAAGCTGCAGACAAAATTCAGTGTGTGTGTGTGTGTGTGTGTGTGTGTGTGTGTGTGTGTGTGTGTGTGGAAGTGGAGTCAAGCTGTCCT
>LKNJ01004613.1:0-30152 GCA_002120245.1 Maccullochella peelii | reverse complement strand
GAATGCTTCCAGCATTCACACCAATAAAGAACAGGATAACAATAGTGTGAATGTTGTTTTAATTCCATGAATGCAATGCCAGCAGTGTCTGTAGAGAAGTTCCAAAGACTAGTTTCCAGTCTTAACCAGTTTCACCAACCAACTTTCCTGTACACTATTTTTATACACATTGAGGCAATAAATAGTGTTATAACAATAACTGTTAACGATTTTTTAATTCAACAAATGTAAATAATTATGAATTACTCATCAGCAATTTGTCTGAAGTAGCCCATATTAAAATAAAATGGTCAAAATCACAGTCAACAGCTTTAAATTTAGGACGAGGTTATATCTTTCGATGCACTCCATGGCTAAATTAATTTTAAAACAAATCCACTGTTTACACAGCATCTAGGCCCACAGCAAAACTTCAAAACTGTGTGGTCTGTGTGTGCCTCTGCCAACTTAAGCCGCCACAGTTGCGCTGCATCTGCATTTGTGATAAGAGGTGATCTGGGCAGTTTTTAACACAAACAGAATTTCGAGCCAAAATGAGCACCAAAATTGCACTGCGTTGCCTAATCAACACAACCCCAGCCTCAGCCTCTTCTCCTACCTCAGCAGAGACACGTTTGTTTGGAGCCAGGAAAATACCAAACAGGTGCAGACTTCTTTTTCTCCGGGACCTTCTCATCAGACATTGGCCTCTGGCAGGAATTTGATGGCCTTTAAACAGCAACTTGTATGTTGGAAACTCCACTGAGTCAGGAAAATGATTTTTAAACTTTAAAAAAAAAAAATTTTTTAAAGACAAAATACACTTCAATTATCTGGAGTCTACGGAGCCCACCTGGGCTCCGCTGAGCCATGTGTAAATCTGTACTCTTGGTTTGCAAATCTGTACGCATGGTTTATAAACCGTGCTCTCGGATTTGCAATCTGTGCCCACAACTTGCATCAGTCGTATCTTGCATTGCCTAATATTAAATCCAGACTACAGCTGTGTCTCAATTCAGGGTCCGCATCCTTCGAAGGCATGGCCTTCGTAGACCATGAACGCCTAACCAAGCGTTGTTAAATGGGACGGTATATTACTCCACTGCATTCATTAGATAACTTTAGTTACTTTGCAGGTTTACTACAAAATATAAACGAGTAAATTATAATGTATAATTATAGATTAAGCTACCCAGCAGTATATGAAGTAATTAAAATGAGCTCTACCTTTACCAGCTGTAACATTAAAAGTGATACATACATTAATGGATCAATAATTATAATCCAATAATATATATAATTCTGAAATGAGTCATTCTGCACTTTTACTTTTAGTACTTATTAGTATATTTTGATGCTAATACTTAAGTAAGATTTTGAATGCAGGACTTTTACTGAAAACAACAGTATTTTTATACTGTGGTATTGCTACTTTTACTCTTACAAATGAACATGCAGGCACGGGGGAGAACAGAAAGGTACTTAAATATTTTTGTAATTAATCAGCTTAAACAGGTTGAGTAGGTAGATGTGGCTGCCCATCCAGGTCCAGCAGTTCCACCAGGGACTCCCTGCTCAGTTGAACAAAAATATACATTAAAACATTTTCTAAGACTGATATTTCTGACATTGATTTAAGATGTACTTTTTGTTGTTAATAGTTATAAGGACTGCTGTCAATGAAATTAACAATGTATTCAACAATTTATTTATTTTATTAATTCATTCATTTAATATTTCTTCTTTTTTTTTTTTTTTGCCTCCGTCTCAACACCTCATCAGAGAACAAACCACGACCAAGTTGCAGCAGTCGGTTTCCCACTCACACCTTCTCCTCACCCTGGACACTGCAATCCTAAGGCAGAGAAGCTCAACCATGGCAGTTAACAACAACAGCAGCAGCAAAACAAAGTATAACTTTGTATAAATATTTTTTCAATTGTCCCATTTTGTCCTGGCTTGTAAGGCTAACATTAACTTAGCTTAGTGTGACATTTTCTCCAAAATTGTCCTACTCACAGAGAGAAAACAAGACAAAAGGGAATCACTTACCAATCCTGTTAACAGAGAGGTGCAAACTTGGGAAAAGGAAAAGGTGACACAGCAGAACAGACACAAAATCCCCCAGAAATCATTTACTTGGATGCCCTATTTTGGGTAAAAAAACAAAAAAAAGAAAAGACAAAAAGTGTCAGTCACAGCTTGCATTCCTGTGACAGCGCTACAAAAAAAAACTAAAACAAAGAAAAAGAGTATTGCCCCATCTACTGGTTATATTATTATGAGCTTTTTATAGAATTAGGGCTAATTTAACTGTAAACTTAAATACAAGACGGTCAAATGGAGCTATTTGACATACAGTTTGATAAACTGAGCAGTATGCTCCTTGCTCCCTAAAACAAAAGGAAATGTTAAGAGTGAGTTTTGCTTCACACCACCAAACAAAAGCAGCTTAAGAAGCAAAATAACCAAGTTCAGGTTAACTAAATCACGACCGCTCATTGTCACCACCACCAACTAGTGCATATAGGGGGAAAAAAAGCCAATTTTTAGAGCATTGCTCAAAATGGCAACTTTTACTTTTTATTTTTGCCCTTATTTCTTGTAAAACATACAATCCTCATTAAGTATAAATTTTGTAAAAAAAATAAAAAAAAATAATTCAACCTGCAAGTAGCTCTAAGACAGTGAGGGATTTCTCCATCTGTTCCTTTAGCTCTTCCTTGAGCTGTGCTGTTTCTGCCTGTAGGGCCTGTCTTACCTCTTTCTCACCCTTGAGCCTAATGGTAAGCTCAAGATTTCTTATTTTCAGGTCCTCCAACTGCTGCTCCATCATTTGATAGAGAGCCTCCTGCTTATGGTCCTCAGCTGCTGGTCTTCATTCACTCTTTCGGCGACTTCTCCTTCTCAACTTGTTCCTGGTGAGTGGCTCTCCTGCTGCAGCTGATCGTTCAGCTTCGGTCTTCCAGCCCTCTCTTTCTGGAGCTCATTGGTTATATACGCCACCTGTTTTTACAAAGTCTTGTATCTCAGTATTTCAAAATACGGTAATACCCATGCATTAACTAGATATTTACATTTAAATCAATAGGCTAACAGAATCACAATAAACATAACATAATATGCTGTTATAAAAGTAGGCTATTAAAATGATCAATTAAAAATGATCTGTTATCTACAATTCTTCCTTTACACACCAGAGGCATTTTTTTTCATGCGATTCGCACATCAATATATTTTTTCCGAACCGGTGTTTTTGTCACGAGTACTTTCACACAGATGTTATGCGGCGAAAAAGCAACGTAATTTTTTTTTCAGAACAAGGTCGATTTTTCTGAGCTTTCGCAGGCAAATAAAGGCATCGACCAATCACATTGTGCGGAACAGACGTGACATCACAACTCCGGACCTGTTGATTGTCTGTGTTTCTCATCACTGTGTCTTATGTGACACAGGAGACAAAAATTATCAATGAGCGGGGGCTCTCGTTCACATTTACACTTTACCACAATTAACAAAAACCCAACTCTAATTTACTCAAACTGTCACACAAACACTCTTGAAAACTCTGGGCATGTTAATGTGTTATTACAGCCTTATATAACTTTGTTTAACACCCAAAACATACCTGAATCTCGAAATAATCACGAGAGTGATAGTGGTGTTTCCTCAGCGAGAACTTTACTCTAGTGAGGAAAATACCGCGAATCCCCAGGCATGAGAGCGGAGACAGGAGTAATCGATCTAAGAATCTCAGATTAAGACCGCCATGTAGATCACAGATCAACACTTTCCCATTTTAAATGAAACAGTGAAGAATGAAGTAAACAATGTAATATAAACAACTTTTTAGCATTTTAACCTTTTTTAAACACATGACAGATGTTGACTACATTACCCAATTTTATGGTTTTAGTCACTCGTTATGAACTTTTACTCATATTGTATGATCTTGTTATCCTCGTTACAGATTTTAACATTACAGACCATGAACTTACTATGCCTTTTTTTAAACTTGTAAACAGGCCATGAGTGTATTATTTCTACTTGTCACATAACCGTCTATATTCAGTTAGGAGAAAACAAATAAAAACTAAGAAAATATAATTATAAAACACTCTAACATTAAATCCTACACATACATATGTATCAGTGGAGTCAGGCAAACGTTATATCTGACTCCCTTCGACATGTTTTGACGACAGACAATTTGACAACCACTCGAAAAAGACAAGCTAGTGCCAACTCGTCCCCGTTTAGGGTTCTAAGCTAGTGCAAATATTGCTAACACTACAAAATACACATCTACAAATACATAACCAGACACTAAATATAAAGGAGAGGGGGTTGTAGCCAATTCAGTGGTCGGTCCACTGACCATGGTCGCTAACATGATCACTCGTCACTACCACTAGGGGTCCATCCGTGGTCCTTGTGGTCTGTCACGTGGTCCTAATCCACCGCACACCTCCTCCTCCTCTGTCTCTCCCTTCTCTCTCCTTTGGCCACGTGTTACACTTTTGTTTGCAATTAATGCATTAATTGTTTTTGTTGATGGCGACAAACACCACAAATCCTAATAATTTTTTTTATGAATTATAATCTGTTGTCCATTAGGCATAGATTGAATTGTTATTGTTGTACTGTATTTTGAAGTTTGTGAGACAGACAGACAGGTTCAACTCTGTAATCTCAGATTTCAAAGAGCTTAATGAAATCTCAAAATAATAAAAAGAAGGAAACAGGGCATATCTTGCTGCCCAATATGTATCAACATGCCACAACCTGAGGGACACACACACACACACACACACACACACACACACACACACACACACACAGCAGTATTGACCTCTAAATAATGGTATATACATATATATACAACTTGGTATTATTATTGGTATGCTGACATTGCCTTAGAATATAAAGAATAGCCCAAGCACTGTTCAAAATATATACCACGTGAAATCACTAGGGTTTACCTGCACGTTTTTATAGGTAACTGCCCATAAATATCTGAGATGAGATGATACATAGCATTGTGACATTTATAGCCATAGTAGTGTATACATTTTTCATTGCATTGTGGGCATTTTTTGAGGCCACAATGTAGTGCATACAGTTTACACAGACACAATAAAAAGGGGGAAAGAAAATATAGTGCACTATGTAGTAAATAGGGAGTAATTTCAGACACAGCTATAAATTTGAGGATAAGGAAAGAAAGAGGCCAGAAGAGGGAGACAGGAGGATGACTGATGCCAAAGGACAAAACTGTCATACTGTAAAAGAGCTAGAGAGGTTCAGATCAGCTTTCTATATTGTACTTGTACACATACACATGAACGCACATGATGCACGATGAGTCAGAAGGCAGTCTATTGAGATAAACGACAAACATGTAACCAACTCTCCACATAGGTGAAGTCAGGTCTGACATGGTCCAGGTGATGTTGGGTTTTAGTAGGCCAAACACAGCAAGGAAGCGTTGGTTTCTGGAGATGGACCACTTTTTTTTTTCCCACCTCTTCTCTCAGATGCACAGAAGGAGGAGGCTTGTATTTTAAACAACATTATGCTCATTTTACATTTAACAAAATAATCTGCTTTACATCTATTATGGTTTCATTATGAGTTAAAGGCCGAGTAAGTTGAAACAACACACCTCTCCATAAGTACAAACACCTTTCATATATGTTGAGTTTTGCCACTCTCACTTTGCAATACAATTTACTTATGTAGTGTAGATTGAAATGTCCATGAAAATACAACATTTAATGTGGTTAAGGCGGTCTATGATTAATTCGTGGTGAATGATTAGTATAGTTCATCTGCAGTCTAAACTTTTGAGAGGTGCAGTGCACGTTTACGCATGGACCGCATACCACTGGTAACTAGGATCTAACAGTAATTTACCTTTCCTGCTTTTTGACCTGTCAGACTGGTAGTACTAGATATTAGAGTGATTAGATATGATACACAGATTCTGAGTTTATAGCTACACCTGAATCATATGGTATACAGAAATCCTGTGGTCCATTAGAGTTGCTGTCAACAGTTTTAATTTAAGCAAAACTCCATTTCCTCTGGTTAATCAAAATATTGTTCGACCATGTCAAGGGGATTATTCATGGGAGTTTTCAGTTTTGCAGCTGACGTGCAATCACAGTACAGTAGCATTATTGTGCACATGGAAGCGTACCCAGATATGACTAACTAAATGTGACTATTCTAACCACTTAAAGTCTGTGTAAAGGGAATTCAGAGATTTGTTTCTAAACACATTATACATGTCAGAAAATACTGAAAAGACTGTGAACTATGTTATACTGAATTGTGGAGTGGACAGTTTTATGGTAATGACAGAGGCACATTTAATGGTACTGTAAGTTGCTTTGGTTGTTGCCTCGATGTACCGATATGTATATGTACAAACAGAAGTGTTAGTGTTTCCTAAAGCCTAAATTCAGCTTTAAAATATGACCTGATCATTATGTTTCAAATCAGACCTTATTAAATCGAATTGAATTTGGCAAGACATTATTGACAGTCAAGTCACCCCTGTGCTTACGTAGAGTAGTTAGTTTTTCATTTCTAGTATTATACTACTATTATACAGAACTACAAATTAAATTAAAGTAAAAACAGAATGTTAGTAAGATCTGGGTTGAAAAACACTTTGTTGTTGCTGATGGCTATTTGGACTCACAAATGGTAGTTACTTATTGATATTATTAATATCAGAAAACATACATATCCTAATAAGATATAATATCAAGTTGTGACTATTAAAGTGTAACTCCAGAATCAGCTAGAAGCCTCTCTCCCAGCAAATTTAAAAAATGCAACTAGTGAGGGAACAACTGTAGGAGGCGTGGCCTCGTGGCTACGTAGTGTTGTGGGTCAGGAGACACAGGGAGACTGACACTGATTAGACTTTTTTTTATAAAACTTTCATGACGTAGACAGGTCCCAACTGGTTGACTCTATGTCAGCATTGGCCATTGGTTCAGGGCTGATTTAAAACAGTAAATGGCATGTTGAGCCATTTTCAATCCATGAAATGCTGATTTTTATACATTTGGTAAAAACTGTCAATATTAACAGCAGCATTGATGTGTTTCATCACAGTACAGTCATATCATTTAGTTTACAGCTCAAAAAACAGGTTTAAGTGTGCACTACCTCTTTAATAATGTACAGTTTATTATTGTCTAGAACAGTGGTTCTCAACCTTTTTTGGGCCAGCACCCCCCTTCATCCAGGTGCCTTACTGCCCCCCATCAAATAAAATGTAGGCTAATTGTCTTCCCTGAATATTAATGTTGATTATGTGTGTATTATTACTATTATTTATACTATTTGATGTTTATATAATGTATTTATTGTGTATGTATTATTATTTATTATTATTTATATTATTATTGTTGTTATTATTATTCTGTGTTACATCATTAAAAAAGCATGTCACTAAATGCCAAATAACAGATTTGATTTTAACTGGACAGTTGGAATATCATTAGCATTAGTTTCCCAGGGAGAAAAAAGCCATATGAATAGAAATTATATTCATGAGTGTAAAACAAATGCAACGGTTAGAAATTTGACTTTAGTTAGGTGTTGATATTCATCACAAACAGCAGCCAATCAGAAACTGTAAGAAATTTGACATGCAAACATTAATTAGCTAACAGCAGCCAATGAGAAATGGCAAACAAAAAGCATATTAATTGTTCCAATGGAAAACCAAGGAAAGAGTCTGAGAAGAATGATGTATCTTAACTTTACAAGGAAACAAGCTAAATTGCTTTGATTGTTGATGTGAGCCCTGCGCTTGGTGGTTCTCTGCCAGTTTCTTCACTGCTGGTTGCAGAGAAGTTAGTTTCAGCCATAGTGCACCTGAGACCATCAAGTCCAAGCGATTGCAGTACTTTGACTGCATGTGGAGGACCTGGCTGAATCTCTGCTCAACTGGATATGTTGTTCGAAAAGCAAGAAGAAGCAGCCTGGTCTTCTCCCAGAGAGCTGGGTAACGCTGGGAATATTTGACCCACATCTTGCTCCAGCCAAAGGTGCGGAAAGTAGCTTGGGCCTCGTCGTCGCACTGGATGTCGACAACATGCACCAGGGGGGAGACACTGCAGGAGGGAACAACGGACTGGAGCAGACAGGTTTAATCAAGGATACATGAAAGGTTGGGTGGCTCATGTGTGAGTCCAGGAGTTTTAACCATACCTTGGCTGGATTGATGACACGCCCTATCTCAAATGGCCCAATGAACCAGGGTGTGAGTTTCTTCGATGCTACCTTCAGTGGAAAATCCCTGGAAGCCAGCCACACTCGTTGACCCGGGGCGTGGACGGGGGCAGCAAATACAGTGACGTTAGCCTGGGATTGCGACCTGGCGGAGGCTCGGGAGAAAGCCGCACAGGTCCTCCTCCAAGTACGGTGGCAACGCTGCAGGTGGGACCGGACAGAAGGAACCGCCACCTCGGCTTCCTGTGTGGGGAACAGGGGAGGTTGGTAACCCAGAGCGCACTCAAAGGGGGACAGACTGGATGATGCATTGGTGAGGGTATTATGGGCATACTCCACCCAGGGTAACAGGATGCTCCAGGAAGAGGGGTTTGCTGAGGTCACGCAACGTAGGGCCGCCTCCATCTCCTGGTTGACCCGCTTGGCCTGGCCATTTGTCTGGGGGTGGTAACCCGAGGAGAGACTGACATGGATGCCTAAAGCAGAACAAAAAGATCTCCAGATCTGAGAGGTGAACTGAGGGCTCCTGTCGGAGACAATGTCTGTGGGGATGCCATGTAGAGGGAAAACATGGGTGACCAGCAAGTCTGCTGTTTCTCTGGCCGACGGGAGCTTGGGGTGAGACGAAATGAGCAGATTTAGAGAATCTGTCAATGATTGTAAGGATTACTGAGTTACCGCTTGAGGGAGGGAGGCCGGTGACAAAATCCAGGGCTATGTGTGACCAGGGACGGTGAGGTATAGGCAGGGGACGAAGTAGACCAGAAGTAGGCCTAGTGGAGGTCTTATTCCGGGCACAGACTGAGCAGGCCAACACAAACTCCCGGGTATCCCTCTCCATAGTGGTCCACCAAAACTGCCGTTGCAAGAAGGCCAGGGTCCGGTTCAGGCCAGGGTGACAGGTCAGGGGGGTTGAATGGGCCCAATGGAGAACCTCCAAGCAAACGGAATCAGGGAAGGGTATTGGCAGGCCCCGTATCCGGAACAGGCTGATGTTGCTGGGCCTGGTGGACCCGGGACTCTATCTCCCAGGAGACGGTGGCGACGACACAGGTGGGCGGCACAATGGAAGCAGGTTCGGACCCTGAAGGCTCTGTGGTGAACTGGCGGGAGAGGGCATCGGGCTTGGTGTTCTTCGAACCGGAACGATACGTGAGCGTAAAATTAAATCTGCCAAAAAACAAAGCCCACCTGGCCTGTCTGGAGTTCAACCGCTGTGCAGTCTGGATATACTCCAGGTTTTTGTGGTCTGTCCAGACCACGAAGGGGCATACTGAGCCCTTCAGCCAGTGTCTCCACTCCTCCAAGGCCAATTTCACTGCCAGATGCTCTTGGTTGCCAATATCATAATTCTTTTTGGTGGGGGAGAGCTTATGGGAGAAGAATGCACAGGGGTGGAGCTTCAAATCTGTGCGAGACCGTTGGGACAAGACTGCACCCACCCCTGCGTCAGAAGCGTCCACCTCCACGATAAACTGAAGGTCTGGGTCTGGATGAATGAGGACCGGGTCCGAGGAAAAGTGGGCCTTCAGAGCTTGGAATGCCAACTCCGCCTCTGGCGTCCACCAAAAAGCGGTAGAGGTGAGGGCAGTAAGCGGTGCGGCCAGACGGCTATAATTCCGGATGAACTGTCTGTAGAAATTCGCAAAGCCCAAGAAGCGTTGTAACTGTTTCCGGGAGGTAGAAGTGGGCCAACCCGTGATGGCCCGGATCTTCGCGGGGCCCATATGGATCTGTCCCCGCGTGATGATGTAACCCAAGAAGGAGACAGAGGAACCATGAAACTCACACTTCTCGGTCTTCACAAACAGCTTGTTTTCTAATAGCCGCTGTAGCACTTGATGAACATGCCGGTGAGTCTGAAGGTCATCAGAAAAAAATCTAAATATCATCTAAGTATACAAAAACAAAGCGACCGATCATGTCCATCAACACATCATTAATCAAGTTCTGGAAGACTGCCGGTGTGTTCGTCAGGCCGAAAGGCACACAGCTGCTCCTCTATATCAGTGCCCATTTCATTTATCCTGCATGCCACGGTGTCATTGCTGAGTGGGATGGATTTCAGCACCTGTGTGGGATCACGCTCCATTACAGTAGAGATGACCTCTTTTATTTCAGGGAGCACTAACGTCTCTCCGATTGTGAACGGCTGTCCACATTTTCAGATGTTATACAACTCTGCTAGCCCACTATCAGTCTGGCTGGTCTTCCTAGCGAAGAGACTGCTGATGGTGCTCCTACCATGTTTCTTTTTGAGGGCCTGGAAGAACAGACGTTCCTTGTCTGCCTTATCCTGGTGGATCTTGGTAAGGTGCTCCTTGAGATGTGAGGGTTTCATGGCTTCATTTGAAAAAACTTGTTAAATAAACACATAGGAAGTTGTGCATTGGTGGGAGAAGGTATGAACCCATAGCTAAGATATTCAATAGAATACTGACGGCATTTTTTTTTGTTCTGTGCCATTTTGCATATGTCTCGAAAAAGGAAAAAAAACAACTATAAACCGCGCAAAGTAGCTATGACTTTTGTGTGCCCCCCCTTTTGTAAATTTTTTTTTTAACGTATGTCACATATTATGCAGCATGTAACTTTTTGGCAGAATTAATTTAGCAGATTTTTGAATGGAGTTTGGTCTGATATTGTTCTGTGTTATTTTGGTTTTGATATTGTTTTAGAAAATTGTTTATGTTATGTTATTAAGTTTGTGTTAATATGCTTTGGCAACATTGTCTTGTATACAGTCATGCCAATAAAGCCACATGAATTGAATAGTGTTGTAGTGTGTGTCTGAATGATAGCTGCTAAGTTGCTTTCAAGAGAAGTCCGACAGCAGAATATCCCTCTTGTGCATTTGCGCAACCACGGCGATAACACGGTGTTCACAGTGTAGAGAACAAACTCTTAATTTCCTCTACAGAGAATACTAAGGAGGAGAGCATTCATTTTCCTGAGTTGGCACAGTAAACACCCTGGTGTTGGTGAAATTTTATAGATAATGCTCTGACGTCCCATTCCGGTGAAGGCAGCATGGAGCTGAGCTACAGAAAGCTGACAGAAACACTGAAGTAGAGTCCTTGCTATGGAAATGATACCATCTCGTCTAGTTGCATTGGTGTAAGGGCTTATGTCAATATAGCGTTTTTCTTCTGGCAGAAAAGCTCTGGCAGGCCACTGGGCCTGTCTCAACATAGTGTCTTTTTCTTTAGCTTTTTTCTGGCAGGGTGCTGGGGAGCGCTGGGATGAAGCGCTTGTTGCAAGAGAAAAAAACGCTGCATGTGGGTTTTCTTTCTATGACAACAACATCTTAATGCTGCGTTAAGAGGGTGACTATACAGCTAACAACAAGCTTATAATGCGTAGGATGATAAAAGCACAACATTCAGTGTCCGGCCGATCTGCTTCCACAAATGGGCTTTTTTTAAATACATAGCCTATCATAAAGCTCAGGACAGACAGACACGGCCAGAACAAGTGTCGAGCCCCATCTAATATATGATTGGCTGCCTGAAAAGAAGCGACAGTAATGCCACCAGCGTATTTAGAGCGGCTCTGAAAACAGACGCTGGGTGAAGTGCCTTCTCTCTAGGCGGCCGCATAAGCTCACTTCTCATTGGGAACAACTGAAAAAAGACGTTGGCACTCAGAAAAAAAACGCTATGTGGACAGACACATACAGGCCATTAAGCAGGTTTTAGAATGTTGCAGACCATATTCTTTTAGTTGCAAGTTTCAACTTGTCTCGCATTATACAAATGCCCCCCAAGAACTCCTTACCGCCCCCCCTTTCCAAAAATATTGCATCCAGCATTCTCTGAAAGTCCCCTGGGGGCGGTACTGCCCCTGTTGAGAACTACTAGTCTGGAAGCTGGGCTTTAATGTGCCCCCCTTCCACTGAGTGGGTGCCACAGTGTGCCCAGACCTGCCCCATGTTATATGCTGATTGAAGAGTTGTTGTTTCTGTAAGTTGATTTACAACAGCTGTACTGCTGCGTGGATCTCATTCACGCTTGCCATTTTTCTGGCACCCTTTTTCTTGATGTAATTAGGTAACTATCTAGCTATATAAACACTGCTGATGGTGCTCCTACTATGTTTCTCTTTGAGGGCCTGGAAGAACGGACGCTCCTTGTCTGCCTTATCCTGGTGGATCTTGGTAAGGTGCTCCTTGAGACATGAGGGTTTCATGGCCTTATTTGAAAAAACTTGTTAAATAAACACATAGGAAGTTGTGCATTGGTGGGAGAAGGTATGAACCCATAGCTAAGATATTCAATAGAATACTGACGGCATGTCTTCATAGGAAAATACATCTAATTGTGCACAAATGAGAATATCTGTAAACCCCTTACATATCTACTACATATCTTCCAATGCACTTTTTAAACTTGCATATATTTGTATGTGCACATAAACCAAACCAAAGTCAATCATTCCAGGATGTATACTTTGAAAGTAATGGGCTCTCTTGTTTCTGATATACAGTCGGGCAGTAATATGAGAGCAGATAGGACCCTGTCAGTGGCATCACAATGTTTACTCACACACAGTTCCCTTTCAGGATCCTGAGGTTCATACTGTTATCTTCCAAGGGTCATTTTGACTTTCAGTAGTCACTAATAAACCTAGAAAACGATAGAATGGTCATATACTTGAGTTATGGGTTGCTGGTTGCATACTTTGCTTTGCCTGGAATCGTACTTGGGGATTTGGCTTTCCGATGCCCAAGTTGTAGCGCGGAGCGTCTCGCTGTGTGTCCCAAAGTCACAGCAGATTGTACAGAAATAGTGAGGGAGCCGGGCTGCGGCTGCTGTCCCGTGTGTGCAAGGCAGGAGGGGGAGCTTTGCGGCGTCTATACGCCAAGGTGCTCCAGTGGCCTGAGGTGCTACCCGAGCACAGAGGCTGAATTGCCTTTGCAACAGCTCATCCAGGGTTTAGGAAGATGTGGACAAAAAGTGGACTTGGATGTCACAACAAGTCTGGACCACCAGGCTACAAATGGTAAGTTCTTTCTTTCTGTGTTATTGAATGGTGGAAGTTAAAGCTGCACTAATCAATTTGTTTGTATTAATAATGGATCAAATGACTGTGTAATGTAAAAGGGGTCACTTAGTGATGAACGCACAGATAATTTTCCCTGGACTCTACAGCTCCCGTGCAGCTCTACTGAGTTTTTTAGCCTCTTTCAGCTCATTGTTTTGGTTTCTCAGCCCACAACTGCACTGTTTTGGTTCAGTCTCCCTGCTCTCATCAACATTGTTTTCAGAAGCAACAGGCAGCTCTTTTCAGGAAAAAAACAAGCTAAGATACACCCATTGTATGCTAAATGCCCAGCACTGCAAGTTAGCACCTAGCTGGTGAACTTAGCTGGTTAACATAGTGGTATTTAGCAGGAGGAGTTGATGGAGACCAAAACAGATCTATAAGGAGGGTGATTGTTGGACAATATTAATCAGGAGATACACACCTTCAAGTGAATGCTAATCTTACTACGTGCTTACTGTGAATGCTAATCTTGCTACATGCTTGCTGCATGTGTAAAGTGGCAAATGTTTGCTAACACATTGATAAAAAAACATTAGCCTACATGGTGATACTATGTCAGATGCTGTGCATTTAGCTTGTTGTGCTGCCCCAAGTTGGGCATTAAAACCAATTAATGCAGCTTTAAGTCTGTGTAGTGGTTGTAATGTGTATTAAAAGTTGCATGCAGGCATATCAAGGGCTCTTTGACTTACTCTCAGGCAGTGCTCGAAGTAATCACTGGTATGCAGTACCAGCACTTCTACATTTTGCTTCTCAATTCATTCATGGCCCTATATAAGCTGCATTACCCAGGGTGCACTATGTGACGCTCACTTATTCCTGTAAGTGAATACAGGAATAAGTGCCTGCCTGCTTTTCTAAGCAATGTATCTTTAACCTTACATTAATGTTGGCCTGGCTCCAAAAGGGCACAAGGAGAACACGAACGGAGTCAGTTGATGACACAACAGAGCTTCGAAATGGTTGTCCCCTTGGTTAAACAAATTTATGTTGTGTTTAAATTTATCAGTAATATCTCCTATCTTTTATTCACTGTAGAAAATTGGAATGTAATACAGGGTTTGTACAAAGTTTGGAAAATGCTTAATTTTAACTATTATGTTTTCAAGGTTAGGAATATGCTTGAATTTGAATATACTCTACATAATCTGGTGTTTCGTCACCTACACAATCACTCATGGAAACCAAAAATCTTTTAATGCTTGAAATTAAACAATCCCGTAGTCATATTTGTTTGTTGTCTCCTGTCATTTATAGTAACAATTTAGATGTGATGATAAAGGCTTCGAGGGTCTGGAAATTTTTGGTTTAGGTACCTTGAAAGTGCTTGAAGAGTGCTGGAATTTTACTCTTAAAAAGCTGTATGAACCCTGGTAATACTTTGATTTACTGTTACCAGCTACTTATTTTTTTCACTCTCAGGGGATGTCAGCAACATTAAACTGTTTTTTATTTTTACTATTACTGTTTGTTACGTGATTCACAGTGAGGGGATGCTGTGCTTTAGTTATAGCTTTCACTCAACAGTAACTGTACATTTTTGTTTTCCTCCAAATACTACTACTACTACTAAATATCTACTCATATGGTCCGAGGAACAAAACCTTCTGTCACTGTCAGGGTCATAATGCACATGTACATCATTGTGGTTTTTCAAAGGATCTTTTTTTCCTAATGGAAAATTACATGCAGACAATAAACTAAGCATTTAAGAAAAATCGGATTACCACACAGAAGTAGGTAATGACTAGCAGGTTCTGTAAGACAAAAAAAACAATTTCTTGACTGCATGAAAGCCATTGTTGCCGCTTTCAATAAGCGTTTAAGTCTGTAACTTTGATGAAAGCGTAAAACAAACTATCCAACACCCTGTAGCTTTCTTTGGGAGTGGAAGCAATTGATGCAGTGTTAGTGTTCCAGTATTCATTAGGGAGTGTAACATATTAATTGCTATTTTGTACGGGTGCCAGCATCACCCAGCCAGCTAGTTTTGACCTGTCATCATACCTGGGCAATATATTAAAACGATTACCTTAAAGTAAATAAGTTTCACGGAGAAGCTGTACACTGAGTCAAAACAATATTTTCACCACAGGACTTTTTTCAGAAAAACCACATCTACATCAAACATATTTGGTCACAATAACTACCCAAAATAAATAGCCCAGAAATCCTGTGGGTACATGGAAATGTCAAGCTTTGCTCTCCCACATTACAGTTATTAGGGACAGAGGGTCACTATTGATTCCTGAAAATGAATGTTGACATATGCAATGTGTTAGGCAGGCAGTGGCAGGCCCACATCTGTGAGAGCAAACAGGCAGTATCCCTCCGATGAACCCATAACACGTCTGTAACCCACATATCCTCAGAGCTCTCCTGTTGGGAATGTCTTATTTTGATGTAGGCTATTGTTAATGTTACTTGAGGAAAGTGATTGGATACACATTTGAAAATGAAAAAACGTATTAGCAAATTCAATTTTGGAACTTTAACATGCTGTAAATATGGAAGATGCACACCAGAGACGCCCCTCACAATGGTGTTGGGCAAGTTGCAGATCTCCATGGTAACAGGTGCAACCTAATCATCATATCTTGGGTGAACTCTCTGAGGAATGTGTTTGATAGATTCTTGGACTGAAATATTTGCAGACAATAAAAGACTCAACAGGAACCTTTGTTACTGGATTTGTTTTGTTGGGAGAGGGTCGTAAAAACAAACCCAATTCCAGTCCCTGTAACTTTAGCTCAGCGTGATGGACTGTGATTTACCGCGTAAAGGGAAAAGCTGAAAGTGAGCATCAGATCAGACTGTGGTTTGCCCTCAGTTCACTGTGTTATGCTTGGCTTTTCAAGCATGAGCATCTGCTGGCTATCAGATGTCAACCTCTGTCTCCTTTGCACCCATGAAAATTCACATTTTGGGGTTGTTTCCTGTAGTTGGTTGTGATTACACTCTCACTACTAAACAACCACGCTGCTGTTCACTCGAAAAAGAACAGAGACTTTGCATTTTTAGGCATTTGGTTGTGTTTATTTGGTGTGATCCTGAGTTCAAATGGCATTATTCTCACCTGCCTGAACTCAAGTAAACAGCATGATAGCCTGAGTCAACAGTCCAGAGTTCAAATAAACCACTCCAGCTTTGTCTGGGGTGAGCGCACTTCATATCCCCTTAAAGTTTTGACATAACTTTGATCTTTTATACTGCTGATGTCATTAACGTGGTACTCACCACCACACTTTGTGGCAACAGGATTTTTGCTAATTTCCACACTGCAAAGTATACAGAAAATGCCAACACAGATATTTTAAATCCATGGTTTGAACTCTTCCAGTCCGAAAAGGGTGTAATGCTAGAAATCTCACATCACCTCCAGTGTTTCCACTTCGACTATTTTTGCAATGGGAGTCGACTTGGAAATGTTCTCGAAGTCAAGGTCCACAAAGGTTTCAGTCTGGTGATGAGCGAGTGTATGAGCTTCAGTCTCCAAATTAATCAAAACATTTCCCTTCCTTTGAATCCTGGACAAAGAAAATGAATTCACTGTCTCTCATGAGGTACTGAAGTCGGTGGCAGGTGTGGAGCATCTGTCAGTGACATGGATGCATCATTATACAACTGTATTTGTATTAGCCATCAACATTTCAACATGTACTGTATTTATGCAGGGAGGGTGTGTTGAGCAATGTGTACTCTGTGTTCAGCACAATTGTGTTCATTTGGTATACTTAGAAAAGCTGAAACTATTCCACAGCATTATTTTAAATCCACTTCCAGCAGCAGTTTCGACATTTAATTATTCAAATATTTGTGAGGGGGGAGAGTTGCTTTGGAGGCCTAAATAAGCATAGTGATTGGGTTCAGCTTGGGCAGGATCAAATCTAGCTACCATTTGAAAAACAAAAAGAAATCCTACAAGCATTTTTTTTCAAATATATAAACAAATAATTACCATTTACATATTGGGATAGGTCCACTGTTGGTAAGGGAGGGAAAATAGAATTGCAGCTAAATGATGAATATTGGACTATCTGTCCCAATGGTCTCTACTTGATAGCACTGACAGTACTTCCTCAATATAGAAACACAGATAACTGCATTTTAAATTTTTTCCCCTCAGATGTTCCTGCACACTTGTTTTTTATATTACATCCCGTTACGCTCCACACCAGCCTAATAACATTAACGATGGCTCTGTTCTGTTCAAGTGTCCGAGTAAGCCATGACAATGTGACAGACTATACCAGGACCCTGAAACTGGAGCAGCTACATGGAATCATTCATTTTATTATTTACCTCTGTCAACCTGGGGAATATGAAAATGTAGGAGCCAGACCTAAATTGAAAATACCTATTCAAATTCTTTTTCATGATGATGATAATGTAGTGTTAGCATGGAATCAAGGAATGGGAGCTGTTTTACAGCGACTTGGACAAGTTCACATGCACAAAGTACACAGTCCAAAGCTACTGTGGCAAATGTCTCTCTCTCGCTCTCTTTCTTTCTGCACATAGCCCATCAACTCAGCCCAGTATATCTAGGAATTATGTACATATTGCACATACATTGCAAGTGTTTTTAACCATATATTCACCATAGTTTCTTTTTGCTACAGTAGAGCCTTTTCCTCCAAGTCCAACACACCACTATCTGATAATAGAAGGGCATGTGTGTATTCTTTGCTATTTAAACGATGCAGACCACCAATCCTCTACTGACAAACCCCCTTCTCCAGCCAATAGGAAACCACTGCCCTGTATAATCCTGTTTTGCACTTTCCTTGGGCATCTCTCTGTCTGTTTCTCCCTCCTTTGTTTTCTTGTGTTGTCGGTGGTCCAAGACTGCCCTTGTTGCCCTGCAGGTGATCCTGTGCTGAGACATGCTCCTTCTCCTTCACTCGCCCTCTCAGGTCTTTAATTACTCTATGTAGATGTGTGTGTGCACACAGTATATGAGCAGCACACATCAACAGGAAAAGGTGAAGCCACAAGAGATCACTTTGGGTGGGAGCTGCATGTTGGTGCCTGCAGTTCTGAGAAAGCTCCCCCTGAGGTGTAAATAGGAAGCCCTCCCTCCTTCGTGCTAATCTTAAAACAGTTCATGTTCAAAAGTTACATGTTGCATAATACGATTACAACATTAATGAGCCAGAATTTACTATCACAACAGGCTACATTTACTCAAGAAATCAATCATAATGCATTGTTATAGATTTAACTACCCAACAGTATAGTAAAATTAGCTCCATCTCAACCACTGTTACTAAAACATTAAAATTAATTAATTAAAATTCTGCATCCATGTTAATGCATCAAAAAACAATATAATGCTCTAAAATAAGCCATTGTTGATTATGAGTTTTTGCTTTTAATATCTCTATTCTTTGACGTGAATGAACATTTTATAGCAGTACTCACGTATTTCACACTGTGTTATTTCTATTTCTATTAAAGCCTACATTAACTGTCTTTTGTGGGCAGCACAACAAGCTGTAAACACATCACTGACATTATCACTGTATAAAGATGAAATGGTTAACATGCTAGCAAACTGTTGCCTCAGTGTTTGCTAGCAGGCACACAACACAATATTAGCATTTGTTCACAGTCATATTTCTGGCCACCTGGCCTAAATCTAAATCTAAAGTCCAATATTTACCTTTTTGCTCTGTGTTGGTGTCCACCAACCCCTTCGAAATATCTGTCTCTTTAGCTGCTAAATACTTCACTATGTTCACCAGCACACATTTTAAAGTAAAACATCTAAAAACATTTTACACCACTAGCAACAAGTGAACATTAAACTTAGTATGTGATATATTATTAAAGAGAAGAAACAGCTGTGGAAAAGAACTTGTGTCTATTGGTTGCAGGTTGAAATAAATGTTTGAATGAAATATTTCCTTGAGGAACCACATGCAACAAAATACCAAACAGAAAACATAAAGAATAAAAGTATACATGGACACTGGTTCTCTGCACTACAACACTGGACAGCCATTTGAAGTTTTGTGTCAATCGACACTATGAGCACATACTGTATGTTGATGGTAAAAAGCATACGTTTTATAAGAGAAAATCACCTCGACCTTAAAGTGCACTTATTGTCTTTTAAGTCTGAAGGGAAAACTGTTGCCAATTGGTGCGCCTACAGTGTTTGTCAAACTACAAAGGCACCCTCATTTGGTTAGGATGACACACGAGGCCACATGGAAGCATAGCAACATCAAGAGTTGAAAGAACTAGCTAACCGTAAAAGGTTTGAAGGGGATCACTGGCTAGGCAAAACCTTCTTCATTATTCAATTGCTTTTTGTCTGTTTGCCAGCTGTAAAGTGTTTGAAGTGGCCGAGCCTTGAGAGGAACCATTTACACTGACAATGGTTTGAAGTACTGTAAGGCCACTTTCTTGGCTGTGGAAGCACAGTGAAGTTTTAGAGACACAGCTTCACTGTATACAATAACAGGGCAAATACATTAATGCTAAGCAACTCTGGAAAGACATTACTCATTCTGTGCTGTGACAGAACTGTGAAAGCATTGCTCAAACGCAATACCCAAAGCCAACACTCCCAACAGCTTGAGACAGGTAGTTTCTATGGCGCTGTAGACAGAATCAACAACACAGTATTTAGATGACGTGTTGGGTCTTTTTCTCCCTGAAACATGCTGTCATGAGTTCCTATAAGCATCTATAGAAAACAACTATAGACATAAATTGGGATTTTTACACCTTTACAACCTGTCAATAGTTGCACCTCAGTTAGCTTTTTAACATTCCTGCTCCACTGTCGCCTTTTGAAATGTGTCAATGAAGTGTACTAGCAACTTCCAGGGGGAAGGAAAACTATACATCTTTTTTTTAGAGCAGCAGACGTAAATATAAAATGTCAAGCTCTCTCTTGAATATGTTTAATGTGTTCTGTGAGAGATTCTTCCACTTTTTGTGAATATCTCAACACAACTTGGACAACATTCTAAGCTTGTGTGCTCAGCTGGAGGTTGGGACTTATGCCTTTTAAACATTGCTCACACACTGTAGGGAATATAATTTGATGTCGTCAGATGTCAAGGTCTTGTTTGTGGTCACACAGTTTGCCTATGGGAAGTGTTGCCTTTGTAATTGGATTATCATATTGGAATGATTTCCTTGAGTGGCTACAGTCATACAGAAACATACAAAGTAGTATGGTCAACCTGAGTTTGGGCTCTGGTCCAGAGTGAGATATCTCACTCTCACTATTGGATGGATTTTCAGTTTGTCACAGACATTCATGGTCCGCAGAGAACGAACACTATTGACTTTGTGCTTTCCCTAACTTTTCCTCTAGGGCCACCATCAAGGTTGACATTTTTGGTTTTTAGTGAAATGTCCTGCCAAATACTGGATGGATTGCCATGACATTGGTACAGATATTCAAGTGCCCCAGTGGGTTAATCCTAACGCCTTTGGTGGTCCCTTGACTTTACATATAGTGCCACCAGCAGTTCAAAGTTTCCTTTGTCTAGTGATATGACTCCACATCTACTGCATGAATTGACACACATTGCTACGAACATAATTCCCATCAGGATGAATTGTAATCACTTTGGCGATCCCCTAATCTTTCACCTGGCGACATCATCAGGTCAAAATTTCCATTTTTCCAAATTTTTTGTTTATGACCAAATACCTACAAATTAATGACATTCCCATCAGCCTCAGCTGTACTTTGTGTTTAGTGCTAATTAGTTAATGTTGGCATGTTAAACTATGATGGTGAACATGGTAAACATTATACCTGCTAAACATCAGCATGTTAACATTGTCATTGTGAGCATGTTGTAGACTCTTAGCCTTGTTTTTAAGACATCTTTAGGCAAAACTACAGTTGTTGATATTTCACAGTACATAAATTTGTGATTTTTTCAGAATAAAACATGCATTACTTGTATTGAATTGGCTTGATGTGGTCACTGGATATAAAACCAGTTAAACATAATTAAGAGGCTGGCAACTCTAAATGTCTGAGTCACTGACTGCATCTTTATTACATCATTTCACTCCCAGGGATGCGTGGCTCTTCACAAGATCTAGATGCCAACACTTTGGGGCCTGCTTGTTTTGTACAATATGGGACAGCAAACATTTGTGTTCCTTTTCAACCCAACATGCCATATGTGGAAGAACATAACATCATCATTTCACACATGATGTATGGACAAGTAACACAAATGTGTGTTGCCTAAAGAATTTGAAGCCATTTCTACGAACGTACCAGCGTTAAAGTTTTCTTTCACAGTTCCTGTGACCACACTCATGACAAAAACAACAATTCGAAATAATATATTGACGTGCGAATAAATCACACGAAAAAAACGCGTCCGGTGTGTAAAGGCCTTTATACCTGGCAGTGTGTGCACTGAAATTCACATGCACAGACACACGCGAACACACACAGAAACATTTCAGACAAGGTCATAGCATGTGGAAGGAGCTCTGAGGATTCACTGGGGGGCATTTCCCTCTCAGGAGTGATTTACAACCTCAGAGTTTTTCTCCTGTTTTTACAGCGCTAATTACAGATACACACACTCTCACACAAAAACACACACACAGAGAGCCTCTGGCAGGTAGGTTAGGTATCCAAAAAGAAATCCTTACTCAGCAAAAAATGAAAAGCCTTCATCAGAAGTGCTTCCTCACGAGTCTGGACGCACCACCAATGACTAGCAGTCGACCTCAGCTCTTTGATTCAGTCACCACTCTTGTCTGTTTTCCTGTTGAAATGTGTCAGATAATCTCGGATCATTATGTCTGTGATGACTATGGCTATGTTTTTAAATGTCTTTACAGTGTTAACCCCTCCATGTATTTGTGTTTTACAGGCACAGAGTAGGTCTCATTGTTAGGACTGACGTTTTGTGTTAATTTGCCGTCATACTTTGCCTGTGTCTGTTCTGAATTAACTTCTTTAGCTTGTTGTTTGTGTTTTTTCTTCTCTTGTCTCCACCAAATGATGAACATACTTTGGCATTACAAGCTGCAGGAAACACACTCAGAGTGACCCCACTACTCAGAGGAGACCTGTGCTAACTGGGTCATAGCACCCAGCGTTATAAACCTAAGTGGGCTGGATGGAGCACTTTACTATTTCACAGAAAAAGATCTTAGCGGGTCTGTTCATCACACTGTCGCCATAGTAATTACAGCCATTGCAACGCCTGACTGTCCAGTATAGAATTAGTGACATGAGGTATGAGGGACACAGGATGCCTCGAGGACAGAGAATGACTTTGTCTTCTAATTCCAGGATTAAGATGACTTGTAAACGGGCCTGCTATTAAAAGAATGTTGACTTTTAATAGCAGCTTGAGATTAGATAAATGCAGATGATGTGTGAGTATTTAGAAAGCAGCAGAGATGGTGAGGCAGTTTTGTGTGTGTGTGTGTGTGTGTGTGTGTGTGTGTGTGTGTAACATCTGTCCATTAACTACTTACCTAAGACAAAAGGACACGGATTATTTTCATGCTCAAAGAACTGACTCAGTGGAAACATATCTGAGAACACTCCAAAGTACTGAATGCTACACTGGGATTAAAACCAGAAAGTATACCAAAAGGTTCAATGAGCTTTAAACAGCTTTCTTTGGACACAAACACACAGTCTGTTTTTAAGAGGGCCATGGCAGATTTTATACACAGATGCTGCAGATTAACTGTCTGTCCAAGTAAGTTTGTGTGCTTGTTTGGTTGTAGAGGTGCACGGGACGGAGAATCCACTCACCAAAAGACCTGCCATAGATCCTTGGATTTGGCAGGAGTCTGCTAAGAAACAATACCTGAATGAGCGCAGAACCAAGATGAAGACGAAACAATTAGAAGACCCTCGAACCCAGAAAGAGCCTCAGGTAAGAACTAAACCGTCTTAACTACTTAACGTCCTCCCAACTTATTACTATAACTCAAAGCAAAGTTGTAAAACAGACATACTACAACACACTTCTTTGATTAAAAGTTCTTTTAACTATCATGAGGACTGCATTTCAAGGCAAAAACAGAGGTGCAAGCCAGTGAATGTATTTGAGAAATGCAGTGTCTCACACTTGAAGATTGATCCATTGGATCTGAAATGAAGTGGTCTGCTCTTATTCTAAAAAAAAAAAATATTATTATAACACCAGGATGTGTTTGTATTGACCTATATCTGACACCAGTCCATTTATGAGCTGCAAGTCTGAAGTATTCGACTTTAACTCTATGTTGTCTCTTACTTGCTGTAGAAAAATTCCAACAAAATAAAATCTTAGTGCTTCCTAAAAATGTTTTATTTTTTCCCCACAGCAGCATCCCAGCATATATTTTGACAGAATACAGTGAAATGTCTGCCTATCAAAAGCAAGCAGGGACAGAAGGTCAACAGTGTGCTGTGTGAGCAACACTGCCTGGTACAGGAGTGCCCTCCTCTGGGTGCTCTTTCACTTAAACCCACATACGCACGTGCATCGACACACATATCCACACGTAGAAGCACACTTTTTATCACTGACATCACATGGAGTTACATTCATTCCATGGGGTCTTGCCCTAACCTTAATCATAACTCCCACATACCTAATCACAACTCCTAACTTAACCCTCACTTTAACCAAAAAACAAGGTTCAACCCTTAACTTTTATGACTTACCTGACGTGGACCAGATTTTTGTCCCCATATAGGAGATGAATCCCTATAAACGTAACTGTGTGAGCAGATTTTTGTCCCCACAACATAATTACAGTACTACAAGCACACGTTTACTGTATGTGTGCTGTTCTATTAAAATGTATTTGTTGATGCTTTCAATTCTCACAAGAATGTGAGAATATTGTCTGTATTGCAATAATCGTTGCAATACAGACAATATATAAAATAAGAAAACAACATCCAGCAAAGCTGATATCAGATGATGCTGTAATAATAATAATAATATATTCTGACATGCTATTAGGAAATGCTGTGGTAGCTAGCTTACAGATATATACTGTATATCTTCCTTTGCAAATGCAGGCCTCGTGTTTGAAACTCTTAGATTTTAGACTGACTTCAGGGTGACGTCTTTCCACCTTTAGAATATTTTTAGCACTACCTTTATTGATGCATTTTCAATTATGTATGATGGCAGCAGCATTAGCTGCATTCAGACATAGTAGTCTTAGCTTCCGTAATTGCTCACATTGAGCATCTTCATGAAGGAAAGTGATATTGTTTTGCTCGCCACAGTGGAATGCGTGTTGGCAGTTTAATGCAGTCTATATATTACAGCCCCCCCCCCACCCCCCCTTCTTTCACACTCACTCAACATTTTACAGTGTCAAACGCAGATCCACAAAAATTAAAAACAGTTCCTGGAAAATCCATAATGAGGTGGCATACAAACAGATTTTCTTCTGTTTCATGCAAATGAGCTTGGGCCCTGTGGAGGCCCGTATACATCTCAACGTGGCAAATAATTATGTGCATTTGCTCATTTTCTCCCTCATTTAACTCACTCGCTTGCAGCAAAGCAAAACAAAATCATACAAAAAATCATAAGCGGGACGAACAAAACAATTGTCAAGATCATTAGAAGTAACAAAAGAGAGAATGCAGAAAAAGGAGTCGTGCAGCTGGGCAGGGGGAGGATTATAGACAGCTGCTGTCAGGCATGGATGGACTTTGTGGGTGGTCGTGTGAGGTCAAATACTGTACATAAAATGCATGCTTCGCCCTCAGAGCTGGGGTCATGTCAGATTTGATACCTTTATACCTCGAATATATACACATTTGTTTTAGATAATTAAAAGTCTCTTTTTTATCACATTCATATCATTTCTTTCATACGATGGCCTGTAATTAATTTTTGTAAACTTAAAAAAAAAAAAATCTTAGCCTTTGACGTCATTAAACCTTTTTTGATTCTCCACTTGACAAATTCAAAAATGTATGTATGGTAATCATACATACATACAGTACACTACACATACACTAGCATAACACACCTGAATCTCCGACCGAACTGTCGGTGGTCCAGTTGTAAGCAGCAGGTTTTGACAGGAAGAAGACTGCATGGAATAAAAAAGACAATATCTCTGATTCTGGTGCATCAATTTTGATACTTCTTTTTAAAACGGTCCACCGTGAGTGCGAAATGTTATCGCAATGCTCTCCAGTGTCCGGTCAGTTTGAGTGAGGTTGTGGGACTGACCTCTCATTCAGGAAATATTGTTTACATCTGGACTGCAGTGAGTGCAGGGTCAATGATATCGGTCAATGACAATACTGTCAAGTGTTTGAGAAGCTGTATAACTTACAACTTGGTGGAATGCTGTTAGCCCACTAGCAATGCTAGCTCTCGCAGTTTATGCTTACAACCCAACCCATGCTAGTTCTTGTCCTGTCAGGGTTTTGTCACAGCATGTAAATAGATTTTGTCTGTCAAAATCGGGTCTGACCACACCATAGCACGACTACACTGTAAAAGTGCAGTCAGACCGGATTTCACCAGACAAATTTTACTTTGCGTGGAGTGGTTAAACGCAGTCGCTTCAACATAAACCGTGGCAGTAAGCATGGTTAACAACAGCACTCTGTCATCTCTGTCACTGTCCTTGCACTCAACTACAGCCAAGCAGCATCCCTCCTTCTCTGCTGCTTGTATTACTTCACTATGCATTTATAAAACAAGAATATAGGCAAACATTCCCTGAATGAGAGGTCAGTCAATGTGTATCTAAGTTCGGTCAGATTGAACTCTGTGTGAAGTCAAAGAGGCACGATCAATTCACGACTGGAAGCAAATATGTCTCACCCAGTTGTTCATAGAAATGAATGGAGAATAAAATCTGGTCTGACCGCACTGTAAGAAATTAGGAACAAATTCCACAGTCCTCGCCACATGCAAATATACATTCTTAAGTTCAGACGAAGCTAATATGTGGCTTCAGCAGTCAGAGTGAGACAAATCTACATACTTACATTCGACAAGGAAACAACAAATTGTAACTTTAAAAGATACCCACTTGATTTGGCCAATTCAGACCGCTGATGCCTCATATTAACTTTAGCTGAACCTCATGATGTATTTGGCTTGGAATGAGACCTGGATTTTGTTCCCTATTTCTCACAGTATAGTCACATTATGAAGGGATCCCTTCAAGGCCAATATGGAAAGAAAGAGTCATTACAGCAACGAATAACTCTCTAAACATACATATGGCATGTGAGTATTGTATGACATAAAATGGCCTGAACCTATCTTTGAATATATGAGAGCAGTTAGGCTGCCGTGAAACTGGAGGGTGAGGTGTGGGTTTATGTGTGTCCTCATTATGAGAGAGAGAGAGAGAGAGAGAGAGAAGGAGTCAAAGACTGTAAAAGAAAGTGTGAAAGAGAGAGCCAGAGAGAAAGAAAGAGTACTTTTCATCCATATGTTCAGATGTCTGATAAGGTTCATGGCAGACTGCACCTCCCCCTGCCCTTCTCTCTCATCCACAGCCAACTAATCATAAGACTGGACCCCTTTGATCGCACTGGCAGCCTGATACACTCAGTGTGTCTGTGTGTGTGTGTGTGTGTGTGTTACAGTACAGTACAGTGTGTGCATGTACACGTGAATACATGCTAAGTGTGTGTACGCACATCCATGCAACAGGATTAGTGTTCGCAGTATTTTTGTAAGTGTATGAACATGTGTCTGCACAGGTTTGTGTGTGTGTGTGTGTGTGTGTGTGTGTGTGTGTGTGTGTATGTGTGTGTGTGTGTGGCCGTGGCCACCTGCTGAGTTAAGCAGTCTAGCCACTCCTGTTCCACTCCACCAGACTCACATCAATAATATTGGCTGAACTTTCTGCTTGCCTAACTGCACCTCATAAAAATGTTAGCAATAAATGTGTGTATTTGTGACATTTTTACAAGACACACAGAAGTATTTTATTTCTCCATTCTTTTTCTTGGACAGAGCACATTCCTTGGACACAAACTTAAGTGAAATGTATCCCTACTCTATTTTTTTGTCTCCTGGTCATTCTATCTAATTGACTTGAAGTTGTTTTTTTTTCTGTAAATGTATTAATACATCTGCTTCAAGAAGTGCTAAATAGTTATTGTCATTATTAGTACTGGTATTAATAATTTTCTCCTACCTCGTCCTTACAGAGCGCCTGTCAGCAGGAGCTGGACAGAGTCTTAGAGGAGATCTCCAAAATGACCTCTGAGGATAACAGAGGCCCGCTGGAGAACCTGTATGAGCTCAAATTTCCAAACTGTGACAAACATGGGCTGTACAACCTCAAACAGGTGAGTTCACATCACACAATTTTACCTGAACACACACTCTTCTTGTGGCTGGTTGAACTCATCGTAACCCCATCCATGACACACATATACTAATTAATCATTTTTAACAAACTTTCTTTGGGAATATCCGCACATTAGAAGCTCCCAAACTTAATTGGACTGAGCATGGAAACTTCATCATTGAAAAAAATGGTAAACATAGGCACAAAACTAATGACAAAACTAATGACATCATGCCAATATCATGGTCACCAAATTGAACACACTGTCAATTAGGCACTGAAGACAAATCGTTTCAAAAACTGTAATAGATCATTTTAAAAAAATCATTTAAATATGTTTAAAAATATTTTTTATAGGGGGCTATACAAGAATCAATAGACCACACTGACTAGAAGGCAATCATAAAGGGAGGAAAAATGTAACCAACACTGGAAAATATATAGACAAATATAAAAACTACCAAGATATAGTAAATAACAATTTATGACTTGTAGGAAAAGGGGTTTACAAGAGAAGACTGGCTTAATATCAAAACCCACATCGAGACCACTGGGAGACAGGGTCTTGAGGAAGATCCTCACATCATGTAACCCTTCTACCCTTCTACCCTCTCACTAGCAGCGTATCTTAGTGCACTAACATCATGCCGAGCATTTTTACAATCAGCAGCTACAGCACTGGCATGGTCCACACGATGTCATCAGTTTTGTGCCTATATGTATATACCTGGCCTTTAGCCATTTAGCTATGTCTGATGTAAATTGGCAGGCAACTTGCCTGGGGCCTCAGATCTCCAGGGGTCCCAAAAGCTCCATGCCGATAAAAAACGTGGCTGTGCTTTATGACCACATCTTGAGAAATTGTCTTGAAGAGTGTTTAAATCTAGTTTCAATGGAAGAAACAGGGGCTAATAGGGGCCCAGCAGCTCACTTTTGC
The DNA here is from genome assembly GCA_002120245.1 of Maccullochella peelii. NCBI lineage: Eukaryota > Metazoa > Chordata > Actinopteri > Centrarchiformes > Percichthyidae > Maccullochella > Maccullochella peelii. Next base: position 1,630 of record LKNJ01004613.1, on the reverse strand, counting down.
CCAGGGCCTTCTAGTTGGTTAATCAGCCATGTCCATGTGGGTCAAAATGTTGCCTGTTCATTTATCTAATAAAGTTCAGGAGAGGAGGGTCCTCGCTGTCTTTCCTGTTACTGAATCTCAGGGTTTGTACAAAGTCTTTGGAAAATGCTTTATTTATGTTATGTTTTAAAGGTTAGGAATATGCTTGAATTTGAATATACTCCTTGAAAAATTCTTGATTTTTGATTAACATAATCTGGTGTTTCATCATCTACACAATCACTCATGTAAACCAAAAATCTTTAATATTTGAAATGAAACAATCCGTCCTCATATTTGTTTGTTGTCTCCTGGCATTTATAGTAACTATTTAGATGTGATGATTGAAAGTGCTTGAAGAGTGCTTGAATTTTACTCTTAAAAAGCTGTACGAACCCTGGAATCTGCTATTTAATCTGGCCTACAGGACTGGATGTGCACACAAACATTGTTCTGTAACCAACTCAAACAGACAGTAATAGTCCATATTGTATTGTAGAAGAAGTGCCCTAATATACATCCTTTTCCAAATTAGTTTTGATGTAATGGCAATAGAAATCAAACATGTTTTTTTTTCTTAGTGCTCGTGTTTTAGGGATTATTCAAGAATTATTTCAGTAATTGTTATTTTGTTTTCAGTGTGAAAGTTGACCTTGGAAATAGTTTGACACTTACCAGCTGTTCCCAGGGCTTTTCACCACATCTCACTCTCAATTAATTCAGTCAAGCAATCTATTGATTTCTGGATAATTGAAATAAATTTTAAAAAGTCATTTGTAAGACAAATACTTAAAAAATCTGGATAGTTTTTGGTGAAGATTGGTAGAAACAAAAAAACATTTTTTGCCACTCTGCCTACAAATGCATGTTGTTGTTCAAACCCACAGATATTTATTTGAAATGCTAGTCAAGGTCTCAAAGTTTCCATAGATACCAAATACAGCATTTAGGAAAGTGTCTATAAAATGACGCATGTGTAAAACTCTATAAACAGTGTCTCTGTAATAGGGTGAGAGAGAGTTGTTTGAGTTTGGCACCTGATGTTGTACTTTGTGCCACTGGAAAAATATCTCGCCTTATCATCCATTCAGATTCCATTATTCAGCTCAGATCAACTCTTCAGTGAACTTATTTATCATATTCTAACATTAAATATACACTGGGCAGAAAACGGCCACTCTCTATGGGTGGAAGCTTTCAAGAGTGTCACAATACTGGCCACACCCCAATCATTGATGTCACAGCAGGTGTTTTCCATCCGCTGTCCAAGGCAAAACTCCTGCTGTGACATCACTCATTAAGGTTCCAGCCAGGGTTGTGACATGTTTGAAAGTTTCAGCCCGTAGAGAGCAAAACAGCAGCCGTCTTCTGCTCACTCGTGACTTACTTACACGTTTCATGGTGAACACGAACACAAGAGCGCGGACAGACTCGAGTGGTTTCAGATTCTGTTGGTAGCTGTTGTAAATCGGATTATCGTGACTTTGATGTTGGGAAAAGGTTTTTGTTGTGATCAGTATCAGTGAAGATTATTGTGCCCATACGTGTAACGCGTTTTAGTTTGGTCCAACTCGCCAATCACCAGTTTGTCTTTCACACACACACACACACA
>LKNJ01004612.1:0-30229 GCA_002120245.1 Maccullochella peelii | reverse complement strand
CGAGTGAGTTGGGGGTGGAGATACGGGGGCCTGTGCGATTGGGGAAGGGCTCAGGGGATGGGCAGGGGCTTGTGTTAGGGGACTGCAACAAGTCTGGAGACTGAGGCGGTACACAGAACTTTCTGACAGGCTGGAGTTAGAGGACACAGTGTGAGGACACGCAGCACAATATAGCCAAAAGCCAGAGCAGGTGGAGGAGGAGGAGGAGGAGGAGGAGGAGGAGGAGAAGACAACAAAGAAAAACACATGGGGACACAAACACATACACAAAGCAAGACAAAAAGTGTGCAGAGCAAACAACCACACGGCCAGAAGCAGAAGGCAGGTGAGATGTGTACATACACGGGAGAGATGGAGGCATTGCAAAAAAAGAAAGACAAGAAGGAAAAGAAGACATGCAGTTAGACCATTCAGTGACTCATGTCAAAAGAAAGCTATACAAAACAAAATGGGAGCAACAAAAACAGTAAGCAATGCACACAATTTAAAAACGACCAAACAAAACCTATAAAAATATGGACTTCACTTGAATAAAAAATGCAGGGCTCTGCTAGCGAAGACAAACAAGCAGACACAAACAGGTGAGAGACATGAGAGAGCTGTGAGGACAAATTGGGCTGTCGAAATTCCCAGTTTGTAGATAGTTTTATTGATCTGTAATGGTGAAATTGCAGCCACAATGGTGCACTGATAAACTATTTCCCTTGGATGCCTCCCCCTTTTTCCAGACACAAATCTGAGAAAATAACCCCACACAGAGCCTCTTGCTGAGAGCACAATCCAGGCTTTGAGGAGGCCTGAGAAATCAATTTCCCTTTCAGATCAGCCTGAAAGAACCTGTGTGGCGCGAGGAGCTCGTCTTAGGATCCTGGCTAATCTCGAGCCTTCTCAGGTTAGTCAGCTGGAAAAGTTTACTACAAGCTCCCCAGCTCTGAGCAAGAAAAGTGGGATTTTCTGAAGCATTCCCTGAGCTGGATTTCCACAGAGCTCAGGCCACAGAAAACAGAGAGATGGATAATAAGCAGAAAGGATGGAGAAGAGACGAGACTTTAGGGGAGGAGAAAGTTTGCTGTGCTGTCACGTCCCCCGTGTAAGTTCATCAGCGTGTTTACTTGACAGAAAAGTCCAACTATATGGACACAGTGATGACTCATGAACAGTCTGATCTCACACCGGATATGAAGAGCTTATCATAGTGGATCCCCGCTGCCTCAAATCGCAAAGGTAGATCTGAACTGTGGATTAAAATTTAAGGAGTGGAAAAATAGCAATATTGCGTGTGCAGAGAGAAGCAGTGATATTGCTTTCATAGTTTGTGTGCTGTGCGTTGTTAAAGGTCAGAAGCCCCAGCGATGTAGCTGTAGTGTCTTTGTTTTCTGACAGCAATAAGATGGGATCAGCAGTAGTTAGATGGCCGTCATCCCTCAAGGTGAATGACTAGATACCTGAGGACTGGGTCAGGAGGTGTGTGTTGTATGTGTGTGTGCGTGTGATCGAAAGTGCACAGAGGGTTGTGACTTACCCGTGGGCTGCTGAGGGGGCTGGTGGAGAGGCCGGAGGAGGCTCCACTAATAGACCGCGACCTGTGGCACAAACATGCAAGAACACACACAGAGGGCGGAGGTCATTTGTAGGATCAACATGTGTACCTGTTACATGTTTCAGTAAACACAGGTGGAGGTGAGAGCTTGGAGGTTACATGTTGCACACAGTTAGAAAGCACTACAGCAGATGTTACCATCATACTAAGCACAGTAGTTGCTATCAAGCCCTTTGCAAACACAACACCTATTGACACAAAGAGGGCAAAAGCATTACAACACAGTAACAGCACTGACTTGACAACAGTCATTACTTGCATTGACTCCCAGCAATTAGTCTCAAACCAATTAAGCTCAAACTTCGGTTTGAGATATGTCGATTTGACTGCAGCTTCTCCTGCAAATCTATAGGCTACTTTCCACAGATTAGCATTCAAATTAGCTTTCCGCCCCATCTATACTTTGCTAATAAACCAAACATGTTGACTTTCAGGCCTTTGCACTGGATCAGTAGGAAATATCTTGAGGGGGGAAATGAAGTGGGACATTTGGTTGAGTGCCATTTGTCATGTTTTTCTTTTCCCCTGCAGATGCTGTCAATAACCCCTATAAGCAGAGCCCTGCTCAGAAATGAACAATCACAGGACAATCTGTCTCCATCAAGCGCGCACGCACGCACACATGTACGTACACACACACACACAAAAGCACACTTGGAAACACCAGCTGCTCACTGTCACAACACTGTTCCTTTTTGTCATTCAATCTAATAATACCCCCCCCCCCCCTCCATTTCAGCATTGATGAATTTGTGAACATGTGGAAGAACATACAGATCTTTTGTCTCTCTTTGAAAAGATGAAGAGATAAACACTACAACAAGTGCAAGTTTGACTTGCCTGGTTGTAGAGGAAGACCTCACAGACACATGTGAGGCGAGAATGAGGGAGTTGAGGAGGGATGAGGGAGGGATGGAAGAGTGAAAGATGGGAGGGAGGGATGGAGTAATGAAGTCTGATGTTCCTTCCTGATCCTCAAGCAGTCCCACGGGACCACAGAGGAATCCATACGTGGACACAACACTGTGTACACAGTTACAGCTAGTAACCACAAAAATGATACTGGTGCTGCCTGGATTAAGATCTGTATGTATCAATCTTCTAAAGGTAGAAGCACTTATTTGGGTTCAGTCATCCACCCCCCTTTTAATTTACAACCACCTAAAAAAAGAACTGATACTAGAACAGGAATCTTTCTCCTGAGAAGACACACAAACAGAAGAGAAGCAACAATAACAGCTACCATGAGAGAGAGGAAAATATAGAAACACCCACACAAGTTATTTTCGTAATTTTCTCACTGCCCCTTCTGTGAGTGTATTTATTGCACACACTCATGCACACATGAGTAGGCGACGTTGAAGCCATGTTGGCTAGGAATATTTTTGTTTCAGAGAACAGCTGACCAGACAGTTGCTATCATTTACATTTAAGTACTACAGTCCACTGTTGCTCACTACAGCACCTGTGCGTGCATAGCCAGTTGCACGATCTAAACATGGCCAAAACACAGCGTCCTCAGGCCATTATGAGCATATTGTTAGAGGCACTGTGGGTCTGTTAGTGTTGGACCAGCAGGTCTATAAAGCTAATGTTACAGATGGTTATGCTGTACAGTAATGGGCTGTCAGAGGCTCACCCTTGCTTCAGGGAGACGATGAATTATTGTTGACGAGTCTTTTATTTATAGTGAACAGCATACACGGCTATGCAACCATTTATCATTTATCATATAGAAACATAGAAGCCATGTTATTAAATTAGGAGAGGAGATGCGGAAGCCAGCTAAGCCCTCTGTGTTTCTGTGTGTGTGCTTGCTTGCTGTAAGGGGTCAGTTCACCCTAATTACAAAAACATGTTCTCTAGTAGTATCTAGCCATACAGAAAGTTTTGGTTTAATTTGTCAAAGTTTTGGGGGATCCATTTCTGCAAAGATTTCTGCCTCCACCCCAAAACACAATTGAGGTGAGTGGAATTTCATTTGTGGTGTTCACAGCATTTAAAAATGACACTTTTGCCCTGTCAACAGTTTTCATGGGGACTACCTTGTCGTCAAAACTGTTGACATTGTGGTCTGTGGATAATCCAGAGTAACCCGGATATTGTTTCTGGAAAGACACATTGCTGAATTTTTCAAAAATGTGAGCACCAGTGATGGAATGTAACTAAGTACATTTACTTAAACCAAAATTATTTAACTATACTAAAAGTTGTACTTTTCAGATTAAGATTTTACATACTAAACCTGTGATAAAATACAATGCGTTGTTATAGATTCAGTCTTAAGCAGTTAAAAGTAGCTCCACCACCAGCTACAGCATTAAAATCAGTAATAATAATAAAATATGTTTAGAAGTACATTTTGTTGCCGATACTTTTGTACATTTACTGAAGTAAAATTTTGATTGCAGAACCTTTACTTGTAATTGAGTATTTTTGCATTGTGGTATTGCAACTTTTACTTGAGTAAAGGCTTTGAATACTATATCTGGACAAATAAAACCAAAACTATCTGCATTGCTATACACCACTGGAGGTACAATAGAAAATGTTTTTTTTTTTTGTATTTTATTTATTTATTCTTTTTGCAGTTTGGGTGAAGGAACCCTTTAATGACACGTGTGTGTAATGGTCTATGCATGCACTATGTGTGTATGTGTGTGGCTACCCATTCTTGTCTTTCTATTGCCCATTAGTCCTCAAGCTAACAATTCCCATAAGCCCATTTGGGAACAGGGCCCATGTCCTCAGTGTAGGACCACCGGCTGCGTCAGAGACCCATCCAAAGCACCAGTGGGGGTCTAATGTTGGGCTGTGGGGGATGGAACGAGTACAAGAGGTTCTGGGATGAGGGCATGGACTGAAATAAAACGAAAGCGAAGCAAAATGAAATGGATGGTGCCAGGAGTCAAACGGCAAACGAATAACACTGCCACAAAAACATAATGCTGCTGTTCTGCTAGCGTGATTTAAGGCAAGTGGAGTAAGGTCCATTTTTTTCTCTCTCCCACCTCTATATTGACTTTGTCCTGCCAATGGAGTTCTCCTACATGGAGTAGATATTCATATAAATCAACACACTGTTTAAATTCATTTCCTTTCCTGAACCCTGACAACTCCCAGAGGACTCTGCATTAAAATTCACAGCTCAGCTCCTCAAATATCAAAATGTAGTAAGACCCCTGCAGTTTCTGCTGTAGAGATCAGTGTTAAAGGTGCTTTATTTGTGCTCATTTGAGCCTCTTAAATAAATTAGAGTCAATAATTAGCATGAGAGCCTGACTTATTAAGACTGCTCTGACTAACCCAGCACATTTAAACTGCATGAAGCAACTAGAGCAGATCTGTAAAGGAAAAAAAAAATAAATCAATTGATATTCTCTTCTTCACACTGCAGCACTTTTCCATATTTCATTTACATATCATTAACCTCCCTTCATTTCTCCTGGCATGTTGTTAAGATTTAAAATTAAATCAGTGGGGTTTCTTGTGCTTTGATTTTAGCCTGTCTTTTAAAGATACTTTGGGTATATAAAGAATGAAATGGGCATTCATGTGAGAATGTCTCCATGTGTACTTTTCTGCAACATGACTACTGTAGCATTTATCCCAAATCTATTCAATTAGACTTCACAGAAGCAGTCAAATCACCAATCACACGTGTGAAAATGCAGCGTGGGCAGTTGATCAGATTGTAACTGCCTACATGAGATATGTGAGGCAAAATGCTGGATAAGGACTGAGGTGCAGGCATTTTCATTTTTCGTAATTTTAGATAAAACCGTTTCCCCTCTCTTCCACCATTTACGCTGGTGGAAATGTATCCTGTCAAAACACATGTTTCAAAGTCAGTCCTCTGTCTGACACCCTCTGATCTGAAGTTCGACGATTCTTCTGTGCTGTTGACAAAAGTTTGCTGTCCGGGAAAGATAAGGTTAGGTTCAGAGAAAGTCAGTCAAATCTTCGGACGTTATTCTGTATGTGCTTCCCCAACACCATCATCTATACACACACGCACACAGACACACACGATCAAACAAAGCGCAAACAAGGACATGATAAAAGGCAGAAAAGTTCAAAAACGCAACAAAATCCAGATTCACAGAGACTTTGTTACTTCCCCTCCCATTGATCAGCTGGAGAGCTATGAATTGCAGTGGGGGGGGAAGAGACGTATAGCGACAGAGATATTTGATTTGATTTGGAGGCGGAGGGGCTGTGGTATAGGGCTCCCCCCACCTCCAACCCACCATAGCTGATAGGAAGCCAGACAGAGAAAAACTAGCACCATTTCCACATTAGCATAGCAATTCCATACAAACAGAGGGGGGCGTTTGGGATTGAAGGTCAGCTGCACACAAGGGACCACAGTAGAGAGAGCGAGAGAGAGAGAGAGGAGATATAAAAGGGTAGGGAGGAGCCCCTGAAAGAGATTTGGGTGGAGGGGTAAGAACAAACACACTGATTTAAAGTAGCACAGAAGAAAGATGCAGTGGAGCTTTTTTAATGACTGCGGCTGCTGATATATGTAGGATCCAGACACAAACCTAGTTCACATGCTGCTATCTGAAGATGTGACTTGTGTTGAGATTCATATGAGTAAACCTAAAGGTCCTGTTTGAAATAAAGGTTCAAAACACTCATTTCGGTGCCCTTTATGATGTGTTGTGTATGATTCATGAACTGGTGTTGACGAAAGTGTTATTAATGCTCGATAAAGTCATTGCAAACTGGCCTATTTTGGGATTCTAGGCTTGACTGAAACAGATGAGTCAGAGCGAAGGGCAGAAGAAGGCAGCTTCTAAACTAATGCAGCCTTTAAATAAAGAAGAGATAAGACTTGGATCGCCTGAAGGTATGAAGGAGCGGAGTGGAGGCGATGAAACACAAGACGATGAATCTTAAATTGAAATTCATAGGACAGAAAGAATTAAGCAGAAGTGTGTTCAGAGGTAGGAACTCTTGAAATGGGTTTAAAACTTCTGAAGTGGCTTCCCCTAGTGAAATGAAGTGGGAAATAAATTCTTGATATTTTGTTGTTGGCAAAGCACTATAGTGAGGAGTTATTAATGCATCTGACATTTAGATGAATATTCAACTGTATAACTATTTTTTTTTAATCTATGTAATATATGCTCTCGCTGCCTCTGCATTTATGTCCCTTACCTCTGAAAGCTTTTTCCAGCAGTCTGCCAATCTGCCTATCATTAGGCACATCAGGTTATCACCCCCTCAGATTCAATCTTCCCCGCTGCCACAAATGTCACTGCCTCTGAGCAGAATGTGTGGTGTGATGATATATTGGTTGTTGAAATAAGATGAGGAAATAGATTTTAAAATCAGTCCGCTGTGCCTTGTGGGGGTGTGGTTCTGGCTTGATTTGAACATTTCTAAAATAGAGAAATGGAGAAATGTTCTGCATCCGGAGAAAGTGGGACACAGTATGGGGGAACTGATTATCAATGCATTCAGATTATGAAAATAAGAGATAATTGAGCTAACACCGTTAGAAGAGGGGTTGTAGATATTAAGCCTCTGAATTGCAAATGCGCAGTCTTCCTCAGTTTGAGAAGTTAATTAACAGAGTTAAATCAAACTTTAGGGACTGCCATCCCAAAACTGTTGACTCTGTTGGACCCAGCTTTTTTCATTTTTCAGATTTTTCAGAGTTATTGCTTATTAAAATAGACTTGTGAAGCCGCCACATGCTGCATATGTAATCACCATTTACACAAAGTATTCTTTCAACAGAAAGCACCGCTGCATGTTTCTCCTGCCATGGACATCTCCTTGCATGGGGGTGAGACATGGAGCAAGAGGAGGTGAAAGTGCGAGGAGAGAGTGGCAAGTGAATACCTTTCTTCTTTGCTGCATTTTGTACTGGCGTCAGGAATATCCAAGCTTTTACTGTACACTGATTTACTACAGTGAGACAGGAGACAAAGCGAGCAGAGCGTCAGTCTCTGTTTATGTTTGTCCACAAGCTAGCCTGCTGACACCAGAGCCAGACTCGCTGTCAGACCTGCTGAAACACCACTGGGGTTCTGCGAGATCCTCCACACATACACAAACACACACAGAGCTATGTCAATCTCTATTTGTTCATTTGAAAATTGTATGGATTTTTTAATATTTTTCTTTTCACCTCCATGTATACCTTTGTCCATGCTGTGTCATGTCGATAGCCCTCCTTGCCGGTACAGGTGAGCCTCCGTCTGTGACACTCAAGACCTCCATGGACTTCCTCTCTGGTCTCCTCTTGCCATGACGGTTCAACATGGGAGAGTCCACCCGCTTCCTTGGAGGATCTGTACAAAACAGCGAGACAGATCGAGTCAGATCAGAGTCAACACAATGCACCTGACATCTGTGCGTGTTAATGCGCGTATTTTTTACACACCGAGTAGTTTTGTGCATTGCATACTGTATGTGTGAGTGTTGGAGTGATGTTTAGCGCTGATCACATTGACATTTTAACTAATAGTGAACAAGTAACGGTTTCCTCCCAGACCTTCAACTAATGGCCACTGTATTGACTGTATCACAATCACTGACGAGGGAGTCTATTCATCAAAATGTCGGTACCTCACAGCAAACCCACATTTGCACATAATACTCCTATTGCAGTGAAATAACTCTGGCAGAAGTCTAAGTAGAGCATCTCTGTTTCTGCACAGATTTCTGTGGGTGGAAATCTGTGCTGGCTTGTGGTGTACGAATGGGTGAACACCTTTTTTTGATGAGCTGATATCTGAACCGAAGCAGTCGGAGCTGACAGTTTAAAAAAGAAAAAAAAAAAAATGCTGGCCTTTTGACACCTTCTATTTCTGCTACTATATTTCGTTGAGAAGCTTGTCTATATTCAATAAATAGAAAGGTTTTTCTACTGGAAAGAGCCAATCCACTGCCTCTGGAGCTGATCCAATTTCTTCTGAGTGAGGAAAACACAGCAGAACGGTTCAGACACTAGAAGCATTCATGAGTTACCTTCTTGTAGTACTTAGTCTTGTCTAAATTGGCTTGTTTTGTCTGTGTAAACAGCGGTCTATTCAATGACTAGATGAGAAGCATGACATCACATACTGTGTGCCATACTACTATGCTTTTTTCTTTTGCTGTCTTTTCTAATCATATTTTATTATGTTACATTCTTTATCTGCGCTTGTCTCTTCGGTCCGAGCCTCACCAATCTCGTTGCGAGGGGGAAGGTTCTGGTCCTCCTGACTGGGGTACCTTTCCTTACGGTCCAGTAACAGGAAGTAGATCATCTTTTCTTGGTTGTCACTGCAAAGAGGAGACAATAAAAACACTACTGAGACATCTGGAAAAGAAATTCAAAGGTTTGAAACAAGCCTGCGTCATTCCAAAAACACACGTGTAGATTACTGAAGCATTCATATACATACGCACATCAGCATATGTCTGCAAGAGCTCAAAACCAAGACATTAAATTGCAAAAACCCTCACTAAGATTAATGTGTTTTAATCTTCTTGGGTTCATTGTGAAACAGCTACTAAATAGCTTCCATCATTAAAACAAAAGTTTAGTTTCACAGCTCATTAGGTCATCATATAATATTCTGCATATATTTTTTAGGAAATGCCCTCCATACACAGAGTCTACTAGTAAGTTTATGAAAGTATCAAAAACATTATGAGTTTGTCCTTTTCTTTCTCTGTAAATCAGGAAGCCTAATATCTTTAGCCTCTAGGCCAATACTCGCTATGCATAAGGCCCAGGGATTGGCCCTCCATAATAAAGACAGATTGGAAAGCAGTAGGAGGCAAAGAGACAAGGACCTGCAACTTCAGCTAAAATGAACCAGGGGAAGGGAGATGGAGACTGCAGATTTTCCTCCAGTCCAGCACTATTATGGGATGCTCCCAGGAGAACGGAAGCAAACGGAAGAGATGGGGAGCGGAGAAAGTGATAGAGTAATGCTCGTTTAGTATTAAATTAAAGATGCAAAATACAGTGAGAGGAGATAGAAAAGCAAAGCAAAATTAAACTAAAAAACTACAACTTCTGTGTCCCATATTAATAAAAAACAAGTGTATGAAAGACTGCAGGGTATGTATCCTCAGCATAAACGCATATTTACAGGAGCAAAAACACAAACATGTGTAATTCAGACACAAACATTAGTAGCAGAACATAAACAATGTGACCCAGGAGCTTGTTCGTGGTGTAAGCCAGGATCAGTTTGGGGGGAATGTATCCAGTGGCAAGCGTTGTAAGCACTGTGTGATAACAGTAGAGTGATCTATAGCTTCTGACATCTAAAGTGACAGCCTCCCAGGATTTCACAAGAGCCGGGGAGAAACCAAGGCCGTCTGTGCACACGGACACCACACACCCATCCTTCCATTGCAGGAGCACCACACAGCACCATCCTCTTCTGCACGTCTCCAGCTGCTTTTATTTTCTCATTTTTCAACACACTGTTTGATCTTCTTTCCCTCCTCACGCACACCTTTTCATTCCCTGAACCACACCTCCCCATTCTTCTTTTCTTTTTCATCCCACCTCTTTCTCTTTCCCATCCCCTGCCTTTTGCCCTTCCATTCACTCACTCATCTGAGAGCAGGTCTTTCAGTAGTTTGTTTTTGTCTCTGAAGCAGCCCAGGGAGTGCATGCTGTCCAGAACGTCTGGGTCGATGTCGTCTGCAGAGGGCAGGCTGCGGATGGTCACCTTCCTGGGCACGGGCTGCTCTGGCTCTGGTTCGTTCTTCCCCCCTCTGGAAACGCAAAGAAATTACAACACTGTCAGCCATTTTGGTCCCTACTACTGTAATTTTCAGTATTTTTGAATACATCGACAAACATTTTCATATACGATATGGATTTCACTGTGTTTGCCTCATTATGACCCTGGTTCACTTTATGAAACTTTCATAGTCACATGTTTTTTCCCCAGGTTTAGTCATATTGCATGTAAGCGTCAGAGGGTGAACAGGGGTCATCATGCTCACCAAGATGCAGACAGACGACTGAGTCATGCTGTTCAGTTTTGCAGTCTCCCTCTCCCCCCTTGCCTATTTTTATTTAGTTTCTTCATTATTCCCTCGCTATGCCACTTTTCTCTGTCTCTTTTGTCATTTCTGTATCAAGGGAGGTCACCAGCAGGACTGTGTTCCCTATTTAAAATGAAAGAAAAAAAGTTGCTGTTTGTGTGATTTGGATGGATGGCTGCACGTGTTTCATTTTTACCACTGATTTTCTGAGGAATAGTCACTGCAACATTTGTCAGACAATTCATTCATTCATTATTACATTCATTCACTCAGCCAGTCACTTGGCCAGCCAGCCTGCCATGCAGAGACAGACAGCCAGGCAACTTCCTCACTGACGAAACTCACATTACATCAGTCTTCTCTCCCATCTCTTCTCTTGTCTCCTCTTGTTTCTTTTATCAGTCTCCCTGTCTATTTGCATGATCTTTCAGTACATGACAGAAACCATAACTCGACCCCTTCCAGGACTCACAAGCTCCTCCCGAGATTCATATTTGTTCTTGCTGTGTAAGAAAATCCTTAAATAAATCTTTAAATCACTTTTTTTCAGAGGGTCGACTTTATCAGCCTTTACAAACATCAGTGTATCTTATTTTTTTTAAAAACAAAAATGTATTCATGCTTTTGTTGCCCATTAAAAATCCCATTCTCATAAATGGACTCTGACATAATTTACAATGACCTGTACCACACATTTTCTCAAAAGATTTATGTTAGTTTAAAAAGGTCGGTACACTCTGTTATGAAAGTTAAACGATGGGTACACTGAGGTTAGGTGGGTTCATCCTCCACCATATCCCTGCTTGTTCCCTCTCCCCTACTCCCTGTTCAGCAGCTGACCATATGCTTCACATCCTCTTTCATGCACTACCAATTTACCCCCACATTCCTGAGAGTGGAGTCATGCCCTGCTCAAATGTACTCTCGTGTACGAGGCTGAAACTCAAAGCCATTTATCACGAGGTAGCTCCCCTCAGGTCTACAACAGCAGAATAGGCTAAGAGAGGAGAGAAGAGGAGTGGAGGAGTGTAAAGTGGAAGGAAAGAGAGAGGAGTACTTACATGTACCATGTGTGCTTCTGGATCTGTTCTAACTGTAAAAGACATGACAGAAGAAACAGCAGGTCAGTACACAAACAACGCGATGCATTTGATTTGAATCATTTTATCATCTTTTTGATACTAAGAGAATAATCAAAGGCAACTGAATCATTGAGGGAAAATGTGAATGCAAAGAACAATAATATTTTGTCTTAATGGAAACACAATAGGACAATACAGCCAGATTGAATGGAGGAAATAAATAATGAGATATTCAAATATTAATACTGCCAATGAGAAAAAGAATGAGTCAGAGAGAGGTGCAGCAAGAGTATGAGAGAGAAGTGATACAACTTAACTACAAACAGAGAATATTATCTCCCTCAGACACACTGCTGACCCTGCCAAGCCCTCTGGTCTAAAGAGAATCTCCCATTCTCATTCTCTTCCCATCTCTCCTACTCACACAAACACTCGCTCTCTCAATACTACTCTTGTCCTCACACTTTTAATGTGGCCACTTTGTCATCAACACTGTCAACGTGGTCTTTTGCCAAGAAAGGAAAAGCGCAAAGCGGCAGAAACAGTGAGTAAAAGGGCAACAAAGGAAGAGGTCTGTTAGAATGACTCCACAGCGTTTCAACTGTCCACAGAGGAAAACAGTATCAATGTCACTGTTGGGACTTTTTAATTTGCCCCTGCTGTTGTTGTGCTAACATGGGAGATACACATAGCAGCTCTAATTATTATCACTTATTCAGAGGTATAGTTCTTGGGCATGTGTCTCCATAAATGTCTCAATCCCAGAGGATTCACCTCTGTGCTTCAGCACTGCTGAATGCCTTCATGTGATACTAGCTCAATCACAGCGCTGGCCAGAGTGCGGTTACTGACTATAGGTGAATCTTGTCTGCTTCCACAGAGGTCATGGTATTGACAGAGACACCCTGACTGTCAGATACAGGCCAGTGGGTGACTTGCTCTCTCCCACTTTTATTGGAGGCCTGGAGGCAAGAGACTGATATCACACACAGGCTTGAAAGCGATGTGGTTTGAAATGCAGTATCACATCAATCAGTCTCTAAATGTGACACTACCAATTCCAGCTGCTTTCACTCAGGCAGAGGGGAATTCTGCTGTAATACTGGTTTGGCTAGGTGTGTGTGTAAGTGTTCTGATATGTTTTTTTCTGGGTGCTGCATAAATTAATTTTCATGCAACATGTATTAAGTCAGGGAGCAATGGGGACCTCTTCTGCCCTACAAAGCCAAAACACAGTAACTAATGATGACATAATAATGAGACCAAAGCATTACTTTTTGACATCTGTTTTACCATATAAGAATTATTCTGACCGGGAAAAACAGCATTTAAAGAACTAGAAAACAGAGGTAAAAACCAAATTGCAGTGACTGCACTCCAGCTAGCCTTCACTAGCCTTAATTAAAGCTAATTTGCCCAGTTTTCTGTAATTGAAAAACTAGTTTTGATGCTCCGACATCTTAGAAATTGAGTTTGTTATACCACATAAATGAGGCAGTAGCTAAATCTAATAATGGTGAAAAAACGTAACATCACATAGTCCTGCTAAAAGTAAGTAGCCTAGCTTAGCGGAGTAGCAGGAATTGCTGTCTCTGCAGCCTTTGACTCTGGTGGAGTTCACATGATTAACTATTTTCATTCCAGCAACGTTGGTAATTCATCTGCGCCGTCCCCATCATGGTATTATCTGTCTGTGATGAACTGCTCTTTATATATAATAAGCTAGCCAATCCTCTTCATTAGCCAGGGATCACGAGGAGGCAGATCTTTCCAGGATGTCTCAGTTCATTTGAATAGTGAAGATGAGATGACTGTGTTGAGGTGGCTGGCCCGGTCACCTAGGGAGCCCCGACTACACAGACAGGAAATTAAGAGAAAGGCTTTTATTGGGCTAAGCCCCTTAAGCCCGGGTACGTGCCCTCCCACTCAGACTCTGAGGGGCTTTGGCTTTGTGTGCACTTGTGTGCATCTACTAGCAAAATCTAATTAACAGAAGGTGAAAATAGACATACTGAAACACAGCCAGTAGTTGTAGTCTGATTACCCTATCGATATGATTCAACAAACTACTGTCAACATTATTATGAAAAATAATCCCTTGCAAAAGAATAACCTGTTCACTTATGATGTCATTGCCACCCTTGGGTGTACCGGTCTCCTCTCTTACTGGGCGGTCACCACTAAACTCCAAGAACGCTCAATCTAACGGGGCTATTTGACATTCTGCGAGGTTAAAACACATCCCCAGAGCTCTGTTTGGAGCCCTCATGCACGAGAGGGGGGCAGAGAGGTAACATATTCTCTCCCAGCAGCTCACTCTCTGTGTAACCCTTTGTCGAGGACAGCGCCGGAGGCTGGTGGACATATCTAGGGGATCTCAGGGTGACCTGTCCTCGTCAGGCAGAGAGAACAGAAAAATAAAGCATACAGTATAGTGTACATACAGCATACCAAAGAGGTGAGGTCTCCCAAGTTCATGTTTCAGTACTGATGCTCATCTGAAGGGCTGTACCTTAAGGTGGACAACTCTCCTGCATATGAGCATCCCTTTCTTTGTAGCTTTCAGTGTTGCTCACATTTCTGTCAATTAAAGTCATTCTGACACCGTGAAAGATTGCCACGGCATGGGGCAAATGGAGCATCAGCATCCACTTAAGGGTGGTGTCACCATTTGCTTACAGGCAAGTGCATGAAAACTGTTTTGTTTACTGTATTGATTCACAAGGATACCTGGAGAGCCTGGAGAGGAGTGTACATACTGGGTTGTATGTACACTCCCTCATACATGTGGGTTTTTATTATGTATGTGTACAGATACAGTAACTTGTGAGCATCTCTGTGCGTCGTCTGAATGTGAAATACAGGACAAGAACAAAGGGCAGCACCATCTCTCTGTGAAGCAGGCACTTTTTGAGATCTCTGCCCACTTTCATTATTTACATTTCCCTTTGTCCGTCTCTCTGCCCTTCACATATCTCTGTTCTCGTGCTCTCCTCCAGCCACCTTGCCAAGGTGATCAGTTGCTGTGTAGAAAGGGACCGGCATTGTGATGAGTACACTAAACAGTGCAGAGAGAGAGTACACAAACAGCAGCCCTCCTCTGAATTCACATCCTGTACTTGAGGAGGAACTCGAACAGAATTGGGGATGAGGCGAGGCAAACACATTTTGAACACAAGGGAGGAACGAAGAAACAAAGAAAAAGACAATGGTTGGCTTGGCAGCGTCGAGTTGATATTAGCCACTTTAGACTGAAGGAGAGAGCAAGATGTATCTTTGCCGTATTGCTCTCTCCTTGGAGCATTACAAGTTTTCCCAGCTTGCTGTGAATCTGCAAAATAATGTTTTTCCTCTCATAACAAAGACATGATGTGTCTGGGTCTTTTTTTACCCATGAATGCTGTCTCAAATAACATCTAAATGTGTTTTGCTGCTTCTACAACATCATTAGTAAACACTTCTAGTTGTGGACTATGAATATGAAATATTTAATGCAGATATAATTCAGGTCTTATTGAGTCACTGAGACTTGTGCATAACAAGATGCAAAGAGTACTCTGTATAGAAACACATTATGCATACTGCTAAAGAATAACAACATGTACTGCAGACGTTCATGATACTTAAATATTTGTGTGGTTGTCAATCACATAAGGGTGTAATGTTCCTTTTAAAACCATGGACATTAATATCTAGTTACCACCCCTTTACTGCTGTAGCAGCCTCCACTCTTGTGAGGAGGCATTCTGCAAGACTTTAGAACCTGGCTGCAAGGTTTTGCTCCCACTTATCCAGGTCAAGTTCTTCAACAACAAACTTGCAAACTTATTCTTTGTCCACTGTCATATTGAAATAGGAAAGAGCCTTCCCTAAACTGCTGCCTCAAAGTTGAAAGCTATTGTTTAAAATATCATTGAACGTTGTAGCATGAAGACTTCCCTCAATTGGAGACCAAACTAGAGACCAAAAGCGCACAAAAGTATATGGAGATAATCATAATGGTGTGTTATGATCCAGTCTCTTAATTGAACTGACCGTTAGTCTTTTGGAGGCATCCACTTCAATCATACCACGGAGAAGGTTTTGACAGTCTGGAGGGATGAAGTGTGGCATGTGAAACACTCCCAACTTCACCTTCTCTAGCAGATTTCTCAGGTTGTCGTCATCAAACGGCAGGGCACCCTGGAGAGGCATGGGAAAAGAAAAGGGAAAAGAAATTAGAAATGGTGAAGATGTAGATGTAGGAATGAAAAACTGAAGAAACAGCTCGCACTTGTTTTAATGGCAGCATTAGAACAGAAAATAAGCCTTCACCCGATCAAGAGCAGGCAAGGCTCGCCAGAAGAAACAAAACCACATTTTAGGTCTTAATCCTGCACGACTTTAAGAACAGGCTTGCTTTCTCAACTTGTTCAACTCTCCAATTAGAGCATTTTGCCCTCAGCCGCGATGCAAAATAAATAATAAACAGCGGTAAGCTGAAAACAGGGTTTTTCTAATAATTACCCAGCTTTCTCATTTACCTCGTTCATTTAGCATTCTTTCATCAGAGTAATTTATCAGAGCCAGCTGACACCTCACAGATGTGGCTGTTTGACGAATGACAACCTCCACCAGAAGGCAAGATGGAGGAGGAGAGAAAAAGGAAAAGGGTGAGAAAGACAGAAAGAAAGGCTGAGAAATGAAGAGACGTAGAGAATAAAAGCGGGGGGCAGGCTTGTGTAACAGATGATCTGAGCGCAGCCTAACTGCTGGGGAGTGTGCGTGTCGCCCACAATCAGACAAATGGTTATCTTGCAGCCAGACAGCAGGACGAAACAGGAGAAAGACAGTATTCATCTGCAGTCAAACAGCGACGGGGAGAAACTTTTGTTTGGAGCGAGAGAAGTACGGTCACGATGGAGACAGTGGTAAACAACATCAGGTTTACGCAACACAAGAGTACAAGGGAGACTGTCCTTAACACAAGAACACACACACATATATGAGACAGAAAGAGACGGAGTGAGGGAGAAAGAGGCAAAAACACAGACAAATACACAGGGCCTGTGGCCAAAAGTCGCCCTGTCAGTGTTGGCATTTATTTTGGGCTCTCTTCTTTCAGTTTGGCTGTATAAATTATTCATGGAGCAGGAGTGTGTAGGAACTACAGTACAGCTGTTGATGAAACAAAGCTTCAGGGCTGCACTGCTGGGGAACCACAGACATAATGTAGCTGAAGAATAGATCTGATTATGGAAAGCGTTGTGTGTGTGGATAGAGGATAATGAATAAAAAGATGCTTCTATTCTCTGATCTTTTATTGCGCAAGAAATACCAGCTTGAGGGGATTTCTGCAACATTTTTCTGGCAAGACCTTCTAAATGTTAGGATTTTGAATTTAACTCCCTGAACCCTGAGCTTATGTTTGAGGCTCCATGGCGGTTTCAAACTTCCAGGCCATCTTCTCATTCCAGGTCAACCTACATTTGAGCCATTACAGCTGGTACAAAGGCTAGACATACTGTTGGCTATGAAGGGAAGGCAAAACTTTATGGTTAGATTGTATTATGCCATATTTCTCTGGAGAATCTTAAACTGCATGTCAGTCCAATCACCATCAGTTAGTATAGAACAAGCTGACACTCACCACCAACAGGGCAAAAAGAATGACCCCACAGCTCCAGACGTCTGCTTTCCTCCCATCATACTTCTCTCCCTAAAGACAAGAGGGTGTTTGTTAGAGGGTTAGGGCACAGAGTTGGGGTAAAAAGAAGCCAGTGGAGCAGAAACAATATTATGAATCAGTGAAAAATGACTTACCCTGATGACCTCTGGACAGGCGTAGTGTGGCGATCTGTTGTGAAGACAGAAGAAAAAGTGCAAACAGTGAATGAATTGAGGTTTTTTAAGGACTTCTCCATTTGTACTGCTGTACTGTGAAGTAAGTCAGGGTTATACAATCATGACACAACAAACATTGAAACAGGCATACAGCACTGTATGAAAATGAGAAAGGAAGAATTTAGTCAGACAATAAATGTCTCCAGTGAGCATAGATCAAGCATGTGCTTTGGGAGTTTAGACATCCTGAGGGTGTTTGTATGTCCTCCTGCTTGCTCACTCAAGGGCATCCTCTCACAGCAGACAGTGAACAGACCCACTAATCTTTACAGCACCTGGATGGGCTGACAGTAAACCCAATGACTAGATTGACACATCAATATCGTATGAAGATTTATGGAGCTACCTCGCAACGGCTGCTCCATAAGCCAATGGCTATGGATGAGCGGAGCGGCTGTGGAGTGACTTGTTATTCTATACATACACAGTGGCACTTTTGCAGTACTTTGACAGCAACAGATTGCCAAATTCAGTACCTTGAATTTTGAAATAAAGAGAAAGGGGTAATAATAAGTGATTTACATCATTCTAAAATCAAATAACCTTTGAGGATGTTTCTTTGTGTCTCTGATTTTGGGCAGGGCTCTGCTTTTTTTCCCCCGACTTGCCTACATGTGACTACATACAGAAAGCAAATGAGACACCTTTCTCCCCTAACATCTCAGCCTGGTGATACGTCCTTCACCTCCTTCTCCCGCTCAGTCTTATCTAATAACAGGACATTTGGCTCTAATGAGAGACTATCTGAAGTCTGTAAACATGGCGCCCATTAGCTCGGCTGTTGTCTTGTGTACTCATGAATGCGAACCCTGACGGCGCGGCTTCCTCTGGCTGTCAAAATACTGGCCGATAACAAACACTGCCACCATGTCAACGGGGAAGTTCAAACACGAGCCTATGCAAATATGGCCCGCCTGATTGCAAGTGTCATAGTGCATTATGCAGATGAGCGAGGAATAAAAATAAAAAACAAGCCTGAGATTTGCACTAGTTATGCCTCAACAACACACGAGCCACAGCTGGAACCAGCGGGAATAGGAACTAATTATTTCCAGAGGCTTTAGCTGGCAAACACAGGGTGAAGTTAAAGACTGGAATACAAGCACCTCAGCTTTCTGCTTGAGCTGAATCCTAATTTGTCAATATTAGAACACTAAATCAGCCAGCCATATCATCTACAGTATACACTTAAGCGATCTAATTTCTCTTCAACTCTGACACATAATTCTATGGCTTATTTTCTATAAATGTCCACATATGTCAGCTTTTAAACTTTTCCATACTGAAACACTCCATAATTGATTTAATCTCTCCACTGTGGGACTCAAGTGCCCACTCAAATCATGCAGCATTTCACCTGCATTTAATGGCCTAATTTAATTAGAAATGTAAATAAAGTTCATATAAATAGCTCACCACATAAATTCTGACCATATATAAAAGCCCATACATCATGAAATGTATATCATGATAAAAAAAACAACTCAATCTCAAAAAAAGTTCAGATTATTAGACTAGGATACTAAAGATAAATAGAAAGCTGTAAGGGCTACTTCCCTCTGACCAGAGTGAAAACATGCACGTCTTTTTAAGAACAGTTGGGTTTATAACATCAGTCGTTTCTTGCTATTTGCTAAAGCTTGTTTACTCTTTCAACCTCACATCATATAAATAGAACTGACAGACAGAGCGGGACATTTGTCTTTATTCTGAGGACAACTAATAGCAGTATAGCAGGAGCAAATGCTGCTGTAAGTGGTTTGCCTGACAGCATAAAGACAGAAAACGCATTTGGTTAAGGACCTAAGATTGTACTCAAGCAGACTGCTGAAGTGGGGAAACAAAAATGATAAAGTTGCATGAAAAGCTGTCTTTATCTACGCAAAAGGGCTTATCAGTGTCAGAGGGTTTGTAGAGATGTCTGGACAAAAAAGTATTCACGTTTACCACAAGATTACCATGTCCCTTACACAGTATACAGTACACTGCACACAGTTTGCAAGGAGAGTATCACAAGCTTAAAAGATATGAGTTCCTATGGAGCAGTGAAAAAAACGAGCAGTATGGGCCGGCAATATTGAATAGGCACTGAGACATGCAGCTCATCTTCATGAAAATTCATCTTTTCGAACCAAGTTTGCGCGGCTCCTCACTGCATACAAGATAATTTCCTTTCATCAATCAAAGCAACAGAACTAAACAAACAGCAAGCACTGATGAACTCGCAGCTGGGCTCATGAAGACAGAGAGAGAGGTTGTATGCGCGTTCCTGGATCCATATTTGTATGTGCCTGTCCATGCCTCTGCTCATCTGTATGTCTACGTGTCTGCATGTATTTATGTATGTGCTCCGAGGCTCCCCCTACTCTACCTGGGGCGAGTCTCATCTTCACTCAGCTCCATTACCCGTGGCAAATGGAATACATTTGTGTCAGACTGCTGCATGGTGAGAGGGGGCCAGATAAATGTGTTTAATTAAAAACTGTCATATCTACACTTAGAGATGGGACAGTCAGAAGAGCATGAATAATCAATAACCGCGCATACAGTGTATGGCATATTCATATGTATTAGGCAACGGCATAGAGACACACAAACACAAACGGTGCTCCCACATTCCTGTGAGACACACACTCACACAAACAGAGCAGGATACGGTGATGGAGCTGAGAGTGGAACGGAAACAGAACTACTTTTCTTAGCTGTGTGTGGGAGTTTGCGGTATGTGCGCCTGCGTTTCTCTAAGACAGCTCCGTGTTCCCACCTGCAACAAGTACATTTAAAACTTCGTAAATGCATGTGGGGGACTAAGCAGATGCACTGCACCTGGATCGGATAGCAGAATTGTTCAGAGTGGAAGCAGAATGCAATCAAATATAGATACGGCTGGTCTACAGGATACTGCAAAAAGCTGAGTAAGAGCTGTCGCATTATGTGGCCTTTCTAGGAAAAGGAAACACTTCTGTGTGGTCATCATGACTGCAGAATGACTCAATCGTGCACATTTTACTTGCAGATAGCAATGCACCCTGCTCTCAGTCGGCCTGATCTCTACCGATGAGTCATGAGAACTTAGGCACTGTGCTACTGCTGGCAAAATTATGCAACAGCTTCAACTGCATGTTTGTGTGTGTGCACGCATGTGTATTATGGAGAGGGAGTCAGAGACAGAGAGAGACAGAGAGAGACAGACAGAGAGACAACCCAACAAGCAGAGGACAAAGGGTCCAAAGAGGTCAGGGATGAACTAAGCCTCGCCAGCACTGTGTGCGCATGCGGGTTTGCAGAATTGCGTGTATACAAGTGTGTGTAATTTCGGTTGCGGCTGATTTGGAGGTATAATCTGGACTGAATCAGGTCTGAGCTGGGCACAGATGTCAGAGGGCCTCTCAATCTCCTAGCCCTGCACACAGTGCCATGTGTACCCACAGAGCAAAGACTCTCCCCAAAGCATCCAGACCACCAGGAATCTGCAAAAACAGCCCTAGACCCCTTGGGTGACATCTGATGGGCTATCCATAACACCACAGTTTTCTGAAGCACTTCTGGAGTGATTTCGATGTCTGTCACGTGTCGTTCTCACTGAAAAGATATTTTTCTACAGATGTATCCATCCACACCAACTCTGATACACACACATCAATATGTGACCCCCTCCGTTATTTTATGCTCCAAATCTTGTGTGCCTAGTAACGCATAATCTCCATACAAATCACAAAATACTGTTTGTAATGTGTTTTATCCTGTTTCACTGTCGACACACAAGACTTCATTACATGGAGAAAATAAACAAAGAATCAATAAATTAAAACAACCTATTATGGTCGGCTGTGCTTACATGTTGACACCTCATATCCAGTGTGAATTTCAGGTAAGACTGAGTTTATGGACCCAGTACCTAAAAGTAAACCATGATTAACTCTGTTGCTTCTTTTATTGACAAATGTGACCCTGTGCACTGTTCACTACACTTCAGGGTTAAATGAAAACACTCCCACAATATGGATGACCATACTCAAAAGACTTTAAAAAGTGACTTTTCCTGCAAGCGAATTCATTATAGTCGTTGTGGGATTGATGGGCCTGGTGGTCGTGACTGCCAGATCATAAAACCCAGCATCAGATATGAGGAGACGGAGAGCAGTAATGTCTGGCCATGGCCATGGCCCTACTCGCAGCCAGACAGCACACTCTGTGAGAGACACAGACCGTCTCTCCTTAAGAGATCAACGCTGTACGATAAAGGAGCCTTTGAAAACACGGCACCTAGCAGACGGCTTGATAGCTCCACTCATCATTCTCTATCGTTTCTCCACTCTCTCTGTTGCATACCGGCAACTCCATGTGCCCTCCAACTGTGACCTATTATTACCATTAGTTGCTATTCATTACCTACTTTTACCGTCAGGAGATTCTTAGAATCATCTAACTGTCAACTGCAGAGGATGTGAGTCAGACATTGCATTAAAAAGCGTGCATCACAAAGTTTTCTATATTACTTACCCACAGCTGGTTTCCAGCAGGCTGTCTCCAACCTGAAGGGAGGCCATGCCGAAGTCTGCTATCCTGATGTTGTTCTTTTCATCTAGCAACAGGTTCTCAGGCTTCAGATCCCTGTGGCTGAAAGATATTGAGACAGAAACATAAAACAGTTAATGAAACATGAAAGAGCTCATCATAAGTTATATAAACTCGTGAAACTGAAGAGAAACGAAAGGCTTGGATCCACATCCATGCACGCAACTGAACAACACAGCATCTTAACCTGTTACTGAGAGCCCTCCTCCTCTCTGCAACACCTCTCTCTTTGATCTGTCCATGCTGAAACTAAGGGGTTCCCACCTCAGCACTGGGCTGGTATGAGGTGTGACAGCCCCCTGCTGTGCCCTTTTCTCCTTCTGTTTCGTTCCCTCTTCGCCCCTCATCCCCTTCCTCTCATCTGCCAGACAGCCACCAGCAAAGAGGCTGAGCAAACGGTGCCAAGGGGAGCCAGCCGCAAAGAAAGTGTTCAATAGCTGCCATTCATTACCACTAAACACAGCAAGGGGGATAATATCCAGTGGACATCGTCTCCCTCCTTAAAAGGGGCCGCTGAGAGGCAGATCTTTCTCATATCACATATGCTGTTGCTGTGTCGGAGGTTAAAATCTCAATTTTGATGAGTGACTGTTCAAAAGCAGAGCAGCATTAGCTACTAAGCTTTAGCTTAGGGTCGTATTACATCATACTGTGATGTTCTTGTGATTCATATTAAGGCTGAGGGAAGCACCATAGACATCACACACACACGTGTGCATAAACTGATATATATCCATCTTTCTTACATATGTGTATACTTGCTTACCTCAATGTTTGATTTTTGTAATCGGGGGAGAGTTCTAGAGCCACAGGGCTGTCAGGATGTCATGAACTAGACTTTCATCTTCTCTTTAGACTAATGATAGAAAGGGGAGAGGAACAATAGCTGGATGCATCTGCCTTTGAAGAGTGCCTCATCACAATGGACGTTTAACCTTAGATGACATCAGCTGCTGTACAACTCGTTTCCTGTCCTAAGGGATTAGCTGTCAGCTGGTTTGTTATCGCACTGGCAGTCTCTGTGATCCATGCTATAATTGAAATAAAACACAGATAGCATCTAAAACAGATCTCCCCAGGCTAAAACCTTTATCAGTTCACACTACCATCATTTGGCAGTGATGTCAGGAGCCTGAGAGTTAGTCTTTTAACTAATACTGTCAAAGCACACCAGGAAGGAACAAACATTTACCAAACCACTCAGGGGCCACCAGCGTGAGACTGTGGTTGTACTGGGCATCTCCGAGGAATGTATGCACAAGTCAACCTCTATTCCGCCAGGCCAATGCTGTATCGTGTTCTTCGTCAACATGGAGTTTAAATGTAACAGAAGGTCAAATTGTAACAGGTATCAGAAGACAGGGCCTGAAGGAAGTTAAATAATTTGGTGTGACATCAGTGACAAAAGCAATGGCAACAACAGCGCTGATTGTGGCTAGGGTTAAAGCCAGTGCTCAAACTGTTAGGATCAATGGAATTGGTCTAGGTTTTATTATGTCGGTGTTTGGTTTTGGATCTTATTTTGAAGTCCTGATTTTATGTTTTATGAGTGTTCCTGCCCCTTGTCTCGTCCTTGAGTGTATCCACCTGTTCCTTGTTACTCATCTGTGTTTCATTTCCCTCGTTAGTCTGTCCCTACTTATACCTGTCTGTTTCCTGTGTGCTTTGTCGGATCATTACCCTCCGTTAGTTGTTCCACGCTCCATGTTCGTTGTGCTTCGTTTCATGCCTCTTGTTTGGACATTTTTTTGTGTTCACTGGTTTACTCACTTACCATCAATAAATCTCCATACCGATCCTACCCTTAAGTCTGTCTGCGCTTGGGTCCTTCACCTACTACTACCAGCAGTAATCCTAACACAAACATATTCAACAATTGACATCATGGGCGATTCTAACAAACTCCCAATCAGAGAACAACAGAGTCATAAATATCTAAGTACAGTGTCAGTCTGTGATGCAAAAAAGCACATTAAATCTTTACCTAAAAGATCCATAAATGTGGCATTAACATTGTGTAATCACAGGCCCATCACATGTAAAACACAAAGAGCCAAACCTCAAGAGACCATCCACAAAACAAAGAAGGCAACAGCGTATTTATCCACCGACAGCAACAAAAGGGACAAATTGCATCTGGATGCTTTATTGGTTGTCAGGACCCTGGTATCCATAATAGGACATTAAACTGCCTCTCTGACACAGTAGGCTGCACTTTGCTACTGTAATCTTGCTCACACAGCAGGCCTTGCAGCCGGGATATCGCTGGGTTGCACTCACACTATGTCATACAGGAGGAGACGCTGTAAAACAAATTCAACAGCTGCAATGAGCTTGAATGTAACTGTAGTTTTTCTTTCCAGATCTGTGGAAGCTGTGCACCTCTAGCTTGCAGGCAAATCTTGGGGGACAGCCTTTTTACAAAATACTCTAAATGCCATGAGTGCATATTATTTTTGCACAGGTGTTCTGTGCAGGAAGTGAAACAATTTAAACGTTAGTGCTACTCTCGGCCCATATAGAACACAAGATAAAAATAAAAAAAGCAAAGGAAGGCCACTATTTAAGGCTTACTATTGTCATCCATTATGTTAGCTTATATTGTTACCCATTACATAGTTCTACCTTGATCTGTAGTACAGGTCACCGTGCACTCTTACGATGCTGTTCAGTATAATTTACAGGGCACGTGTGTGTCTACATGCTGTCTGAGCAAGGTTTATACCCCAGTGGGGCTGTTAGACATAATTCTTGCAATCTAACACCAAGCTCTTAATTGCCTGTAATCATTTGCACGCACCATGCTGATATGTTCTGTTTTACAGAAGGTTGTAATGGGTCTGTCCTCTTGGGGCTCACATCCCTATTATATCCCAGACATGTTTATGGTGATGAGCAGTTTTGAAACTACTAATACTCCAGCCCAAGGAAGACACATTTGACGTACTCCATGTTTAACATAGCCTCTCATTAAGCTTGTGTTATTGTACCAAGATATGTGGCACTATGTACGATATGTAGCTTGAAACACTTGAAACTAACACTAATGGCTCAGATGCATCTTTTTGACATATTAACATGCCTGGAAAATGGCACACATGTTTTGCATTTTCATGAAGCACTAAAGCTATCCTGGCACCATTATTGTTAGCTGGAGTGGGTTTTTTAACCATCGTTGAGTTGATATGCACCCATTTAGCCTCCAGCACACCTCTGTGTCATCCTCCTCTTTCTATCTTTCCTTTTTTTTCTCTCAAACTTTTTTAGGCTTCTGTTGACCCAATTAGAGAGAGACCATTCACATTCACTAAAAATGCTTTGGGCTACTATTCTATCGCATTAGCAAAAGAGAACAACATTCTGACTGCTGACTTAGATGTGCTAGGCCCAATCATTCATTAGCCAATGGGGTTAACTGTATATTAAGAGCAATGATGGAAGTGGTCTGTTTTTGCATTTTTGCTTAAAGCAAGTGATTGGTGAATGTATAGTTGATTTCTTTTTCTTCTTCAAAGTAGCCAAGTTAAAAATCCTACGTGCCACATTTTTGTTCAAGGTACAGATAAAAAAGCAAGGCCAGGTGGCGGCAAGTGGGTGCAGTTGTACTCAATTGTGGTCACAGTTATACATAAATTGAAGGTTTCTATTCATCCCTTTTAGAAAGAGAACTTGGAAACATATTTTAGTTAGATAATAACAAGCAAAGGACTGATTGCTGGCAATGGCCTACAAATCCTTCACTACACTGTCCTAACTGTATTAGCTAAACGGCACCATAAAGAAATTATCCATCCAATCTCATTGAGTATTTATTATATCAATTTATTGTTTGTTTATTTAACTAAACAATCCAGTTAAATATCAGAAAATATACAAATATAGGCTATCTAGCTGATGCTGTCTACTGGAATATCCACCATTTTATGGTGTTGTGTCATATAATCTTGACAATGATTAAAATACCATATTTAGTGGGCTCACAATGCTTCAAAATTGTGTCACACAAATCAACATGAACAAGCAATAGTCACTAAACAAGTGTCAACTACCACCGTCAATTGCCCACGTTCTGAATATTGTCTGATTGTGTTCTGTCAACTGATAACAACACACTATACATATAGTCTTCAACAAAGATTTCATTTAATTGTGAATTGTAATTAATCAATGAAAGAACAATTTCATATGCATCCAGTTATTTCCTTTAGTGCCAAAGTTGAAGCTGTTTTCTCACATCATATCATCTTTGGTCACATTTGATCTCCCGTCCTCATCATGATCTTCGACAGCTGCAGTACAATACTTAGTGAATCTTTACACTGGTGCACAGTACACATTTCAGTAGTCTCATCTCCTCTCATATCATTTGCATTTAAACTGGATTAGAACTGAGAGAAAGGCACACAGCTACTTTTTTGCACACAAGATTTGCCTCTCCAGTGACTGGTTACAAGAGCATTCCTTGTGTCATCTGGGGCATTTCTATCTATTCCTCTGGCTTTTGAGCAACACTGGGGAAGTAATGCATTGTTGCATGTAATGCAGTGACTAAAAAGTGGGTTTACAATGCTGGCTAGATCTGTAATAAACAAACTATTAGGTTTGTTGGGCTAAATATGTGTGCAACCCAGCGTTTGCTCTTAATCCAGAGGAGTTTGACTGGGAAAGATAGGATGAGCAGTGGAGCTTCAAGACAGAATAAACAGACATGCTGTCAGAAAAGCATCGGAGTAAAGGAGTGGCATAGATATTAAAAGCCAATAGCAACATCAGGCATCTAATACAGACAGCCATGGTGGTGCATAATTCCTCTTTAAACAGTCCATTGTGCCAGTTCAAAATAAATTCAATTCCATTCAGTTTTATTTATATAGCGCCATATCATAACAACGTTATCTCAGGGCACTTTTCCATAAAGAGCAGGTCTAGACCGACTCCTTATATTTACCCAACAATTCCCACCATGAGCAACACTAGGAGACAGCAGCAAGGAAAAACTCCCTTTTAACAGGCAGAACCTCGAGCAGAACCAGAACCAGAACCAGGTTCTGGGTGGGCGGTCATCTGCCTCGACCGGATGGGTTGGGAGAGAGAGAGAGAGGGAGAGAGAGAGAGCAGGAGGAAAGAGAACATACAGTAGTACAGTACAGTTCTACATACAGATGTAAAGTAATAGTAGTGCTAATGGTACTGATGTTAATATTAATACAAATAATACTAATAGCAATATTATAATAGTAATACTTGTAATTCTTTCCAATTAGAAAGCTGAATACTCTTTTCCATTACCTATACGTGGTTGTATCTGGTTATCTTTCTCACCATTATTCTCTATATTATCTTCACAACCTGTTGTTTTTGTTTCCTTCCATTTACTCCATTCTTAACTTTCCTCGTTAAACCAGCCTTCCCACCTTTCTTACTACACTGCCCCTAATAACCACCAGCCCATTCCCCCTAAATCAAGCACCATAAACCAACCTACTACTTTTCTTATCCCTCCTCCAGCCCGCTCCATTTTCCATACCGATTTTATCCATCCCATTACCATTTCTCCATTCCACCTCCTCTCAACATCAACTTCCCTCCTCTCACCCAGTTACACCTCAATGCTTTGACTGGCTATGCAGGGGGAGAAAATATCAGAACATTTTAAAAGACACGGAAAGAGAGAGAGAGAGAGAAATATTTCCATTCTGTGTTGTTAGCGGCCAACAGCCGTAATGATGATAGGCTAGTACAGGCTTTCTGCAGGGGGGCAGACAGACAGGCTGTCATCTGGGGAAACTCTCCTAAGAATGTCAATAAACACAGCCACAAGGGCATGGGCTTCTATTGATAGAGCGACGGATGTACAGTGGATGGAGGATGACAAATAGGCTAACATGAACTGCATGCTGTAGCAAGATTACAATAGATGAAAAAAGAAAGAGAAAAAAGAACTTAGAAACAGTAGTCAGGTTTCCATTCAAATGTAGTGAAAAGTTTTATTTCCAGGAAAGTACGTTTCCATCTACCACCTTAATGCTAATGTTTATTGTATTACCAATATTGAATTTACATGGTTTTTGTGGATCACTGTGATAAAATACCTTGATTTGTCAATTATTGAATTCAGTAGTTTAGTCAAAAATAGGAATTTCCATCCGGTTATTTCATGTGCAAAGAAAATGTACTAAATCACAATATTTATCACAGCACTTTTGCCTACCATAAAAGTCAGATAAATGTTGATCAAATAAAATATTATATCATAGAAATAAATTATAATTTTTATAATATTATTATATTGCTATAAGCAAGTGATGACATAGAGAGATGCATGTGGCTTTGTAAGCCCCTGGAAGAGAGGAATAAAGCAGCTAATGACAGAGGGAGTGTGGGAGACAGCGTGAGAGAGAGAGGTGGATGTGGATGATGGGCATGATTATGCCACTGCGTGGGTTTAATGTGACCTCTGGACCAGGTGTTTGTTTGCGCATCAGTGTCGGGGATAAGAAGATGTGTGACTGTGTGAATGTGTGTGTGTGTGTATGTATTATGACGCTATGAGCTTTAGGGACAATGTGCACTTGCAATCTCTGCCTTACTTGGTGGGATGATTTGAGTCACTTTATGTGACAGATAGTCTTTATCTCTTACCCACACACAGCCACGTTTTATTAAACACACAAATATAGGGCTGTTAGCTGGGTTACAAGGTGAAAGACCTGAATCAACAGGGGTGACAAAGAGGACAGAATGTGTTGTGGTCAGGGTGAAATTGTGCTTCTTTTCCTGTGGATGGTTTGTAAGTGTGTTTGCTCATGCCCACATGGGTGAAAGAAATCTCTGCATGTACGGCATATGACATACAGTATATGTTTGGTGTCAACCCTGGCTCACGTGACCTCCTATCCTGGGTACAGTCTCAGTGTGGCTTCAGAAACACTAAAAAACAAATCAATACAATATATCTTCATTGCTCAGATGAGAATAGAAACATTGTGCATTAGGTTTATTACAGGAAATCAGAGCATACAGAGCTGTCTATGGTAAGTTCAAGTGTAGTAAAAAGGTAGCTAAATGTGTACATGGATGTATGGACAAATGACATTTTTCTTTCTTGTGTGTAAACTTAACCTCTCATCATCTGTTAATATGGTTCAAAAGCTGGGTAAAAAGCATTCAAGGAAAATACACTCAATCAATCTGTGTCTCTATTGGGTGTTTGCAGTTATGGCAGACTGCCACATCGACTTCTCTGGAGAGTCTATACTGTGTAGCAGGTGTGTATTTTGTTGAATGTCAAACTGACAAGATGCAGCCGAAAGCTGTTGTTGGGATTCCCTCTCAGGCAAATGTGGAAGGGAATTATCTGCAATATTATACTACATCTTTGAAGCATCCACTTTGTAATTGTGACCTTGAGCCACTGTAGCCGACTCTGACCTTTGACATCCCTGCAGAGGGACTGAAAGAGAAGTTTTCACAAGGATCAATAAAACGTCATATCATTATATGTGGGTTTTGCTCTCATCAGTGTTCTAACTAGTTTGTCAGTCTATCTCTGTATCTGAGTCATAAGTTTGCAGATCTCGCGTTGGCAGACTTGAGAAATAATATCCAAACACATATGGTGCTATTTTTAATCAAGAGCGTGGTCTTTCACACGCATGATTTATTGATTTCATGTTCAGATTTTGTAATAGTCTCCCTCAAAGCCCTGCTCTCGCACTTGCATAACCCCTGCTTGTGCTTGGATTTGCTCTGCTTCTGCTCAAACTGGATGCTTGCACTCAGATATATTGTTACAGATTTCCTGCGCTCCAGCTTCAGCCCTTCTCCTCGCACTCAGGCTGCTTCAGTGCGCTCGTGAAACGTCTGCTCTCACATTTCTGCCCTGCTCTCAGATTATTTTGTGCAACAACCCTGTCAAAATTCCCCAACCAATAGAATACCAGCTGTAGTGTTAACCAAAGAAATGATTGCTGCCTCTGTACGGGCGGTTACTCTTTAACTGGGATCATCCACTCCTGCCCTCCACAGTTTTCTTATATGTACAGTTAATAAATATATATATATATATATA
>LKNJ01004611.1:0-24677 GCA_002120245.1 Maccullochella peelii | reverse complement strand
CCCCACACACACACACACACACACACACACACACTGTTTAGTATCTGACAAAGTGCCACACTGTCACTGTGGTCTCAGCATTGGTGGCTCTGCTGTAAGTAAAAGTATCAACACCACAATGTAAAAATACTCCATTTATAAGTATTCTGCATTCAAAAAAAAAGTATTATCTCTATCTCCTTCTCTGGCTGAGCCGACTGACTTCCTGTTGGCTCCTTAAACACATGAATAGCATGAAATTATTTATTGATCCAGCTCTTCGAGACCACAAAGAGTCATTTCGGAGTGTTTATGACATGTATTCATCGTTTTTACAGCCCTTTTGTTTTGATTTTGAATGGGAAAGACTTTTTGGCCAGTGTGCCTCACATGACCTGCAATACCAACTGTGGCCACTGCACCAAAATCACCTTAAGGTCCAGCACCGTTGCTGTGGACTTGAATTCAAGTATGTCTGGTGTTGTACTCATTGTAGAAACAGTTGACCAATCATCTTCCTATGGGAGACTCTGAACAAACAGCTAAGGTCGTGAACAATGGGGGTAGCCGAGCTAGCAATACACCCATCGAGCTAATCTGCTAGCATGTTTACTGCCACCTGACCACTATTGGCTGTCAGGGCTGTTGCAATGTTATCTCACAGATCAAACTAGCTGTGGGTTTGACAATTGAGTTTTTATTTGAAAAAATGGTAGCCTAAAATAGACACATTTCAGTAGGAATTGATGAGTCATAATAATTACAGGCGCAATAATTACAATACAACATTGAGGTGTTTCCTCTCCATTATCTGATATTTCTCTTCTGGAGCTTCTGGAAGTCCTTGGCTGGACAAGAATTTGAAAATTTGCTGATAATAAAACTGTAAGACACTGAACATTTTTAAAGGTATCCTTAAATGTGGTTTTCAAATGAGAACGCTTTGAGAAAGGTTTATTTGCACAATAAAAAAAACAAAAACAATGAAATGTGAATATAGAAGAAACAAATGAGCATTGTCCAGTGATGCATCTGGATGACTGTTACTTGTGCGTTTTATGCGGAGTATATTCGTATTGTCGGCTCTGTAGTAGCCTAGGCTCTATGCCCTTTTGATGCGCTGTTATGCTGTTTTTTTTCCTGACCCGCCGTAATTATCGACTCTGACCTCATACTGACCCCCCCATTAATGCCTAAAATCACATATGTTGAAGACCGTTTAAAAAGGTTTTTGTATCCGAGCCCTCATGTCCCCACCACTTTTCAACACAAGGTGACGCCCTTGCTTGCATCGCCATATTTCTTTGATTGTCTTGGAAAACATAAAGTTAAGTGTTCCTATCAACCGCTATCACAACTTCCATGTCGACTGCTGATGGCGAGATGCGTCACTCACTGACTGCTTTGGGCAAAGCAAATCAACACAACCCCCTTCTCAACAAACAAATTGGCTAACATGAACTCCATGTCAGATTGAATGAATAAAGTAAAACAACACAGCAATTCAGTCTGATAAATGGGCTAGTGTTACAGTGGTATGCAAAAAATTAAACACCATTCACATTCAATTGAGTATACTGTAATTAACACTCCTACTCCACCTACTACAACCACCCCATTGTCTAGTCATTGATTGACCAACCAATGTGTTTTCACTTCCACTGAGTGTGTGTGTATGCATTTTTCTATTTATGAGCTTGCAAGATGAAATTAGCCTCTGTGTGTGTGTGTGTGTGTATTTAATGGCATGTGTCTGATATTGTGTAGCTTAGCTAATGTAGTGACACAGTGCTAATTACAAAAGTGTTTATCTACCTCAAATGAACCGTCTCAACTGCCCTCCCCTCAGCCTGCAGCTCACCACCACCAAACAGCACGAGTGTGTGGGTGTTTATGTACATGCACATTGCATGCTTCATTATTCTTAGCCTAAAACAATGGTGTTAGTGTTACAGGAACAGAAACTGTTTTTGTGGTGGTGACTGATAGCTTTGTGACTGAGCAGATGTAATATATGAAACAAATGTCTGAGATCTCATGCAGGCATGTGTGTGCTTGTGGGTTAGTACATTTTCTTGCATAGGAAAACTCAGTTATTCACATGCACTCATTCTAAGCTCCCATAGAGTCTCCGGCTCACTACAGAGGTATTTATCCATCTGGCGTGCAGCCACACTCTTATTGATTACAGTTTGAATGAAATGGATTCCCTCATTACTGGGCTATTGGCAGCAATACCAGGCCTTAACATTAACAACAGCTAATGTTTGCGCTACTATTTATCTTGTAATGCATTTGTCTGCTTTGTTGGAAACACATTGATGTCAGAGGTACAATAGAACTAGTCAAAAGGAACAAATAAGTGCTAGTGTACCAGGTTGCAACACCTGTGGTCAGCACAAAACATGACAATATCAGCACTCAGTGGATCACTGAGGTATATAGACCCTCTTTCTCTCACTGCCAAAGTCCATACACTGAGTCACTTGAAATGGTGAGTGGCGTAATTGGTCAATTTAAATGGCAGGGGGTTGTAAAGAAAAGAAATAGCTGCAGTGTTTGTCTGCGTCAGGAAAACCTGCTGAACACAAGTGGGTTCACCAAAATGAGATATGCCACTGTATATACGTTATACCGATGGATAATACCATGTTGCTTTGTTTCAATACCAGACAATCCACAAACCAAATTTCCATTCCCACAGTTAACCATAAATCTATGTAGACACACCCTTCATCGTCTGTGGTGCACATTGGACCTCTGCCTGCTCCACCAGTCTACACACCTGTCAATGAAAACAGAAGGTGTATAATACAGATTGAATAGAAAGAATGGTAAATAAGTCCTACGACAATCCCAGAGCAGCGGTCACTACGCATGACATTAGATCACAAGTGTGTATAAAATGTATAAGTGCGTGTTGCGTGGATTGGCACATCATTAATCTCTTGAGCCTCCAAAAACGTTGTAGACCAGTGAAATTAGCAGCATCAACCTAAAATTTCATCCTTTACATAAATTCTGTTTCCACTTCAACATATCACACTTGGCTTGCTCTAGAAAACCATGGTCTGAGGTATGCATGAAGTGTGCACTCTCACTGCACTCTCATCAGTTTACCGGTGGCCAGCGGTGTATGCTTGGGCTTGTATACCTACGAGCCCAAGGGGTCACTTCTGTTTCAAGTTATTCAAGTTACCATTGTTAACATTTCTTGTTGGAAAAATCAAAGAGCCAGTCAAAGCAGCAGGATGATTTCAGTGATTTATTGATAATTGCAGGCTTACAGGCAGGTTCCGGTACAGGTAGGCAGGCAGGAGACAGACAGACTGGCTTGAAAGTAAAGGCATGAGGTACATGGCAACGTTGACAAACTAGCAGAGGAACAACGAATCTGGGCCGGTTTTCTATATGAGGGAATGGCTGATGAGGGAATGAGGTGCAGGTGGGGAAGCTCAGGTGAGGGGAATGTGGTGATTGCAAGGCAGATGGGAGTGGCAGGATCTGGAGTGAACAGTGAAAAGTTAGAGGGCATCTGGTGGACAGATGAAGAATAACACTGAAAGGACCTGGGAAAGTGGAAATGTGGCTGAAGAGGGACAGAGTCAGAATGAGCCGGAATGAACACTGAGGTGAACATCGTGACACCATATGTGCCATGAACTTGTTAGCTGTTTTGTCATGTAGAAAAAGATGATTAGTCTTTCAGAAAAGGACAAATATTAAAGTCATAGACACATTTTGAGCCACCAGCATTGTACTGATATGAAAGCCCTAACAGCAGCCTCAATATGAGTCACCCACATGTATCCAGATGAGCGGGTTGTTGCATTTAGAGTTGAGATGATCAGTGAAAGTTTCTCTATCCATCTTTCCCATTCTGAAGTTACTTTGCAACATGAACCAGCATGGGAAAACTGCATT
Source organism: Maccullochella peelii (assembly GCA_002120245.1). Lineage (NCBI taxonomy): Eukaryota > Metazoa > Chordata > Actinopteri > Centrarchiformes > Percichthyidae > Maccullochella > Maccullochella peelii. Next base: position 20,774 of record LKNJ01004611.1, on the reverse strand, counting down.
AATCCACCAGAGTGCCAATTCCCATCCCAAGTCTATTAGCTCGAGATGGGATTGTGAGGGTACTGTGGATGGAAAAACTGGTGGGGCCTCCAGTCAGTCTGTTTAAATAGCAGGGAGACTGAGCCCATCCATCACCATGGGAATCTCATTTCCACCATGTGTCCAATGCAAATGAACAGCGCTCGCAATCAGGGGGCTGTTGTTTTGCCAATAGTGGCAGAGGAGCAGGAGGGATGCTAGCTCATCCGTCTTGGCTTTGAGTAAACAAAGCGTTGCTCTGATGAGGGGCTCAATTCACATTTGCATAGCCGAGCTGGGAACACATTCACTGTTTGCCATTTATTAGTATTTGTTAGCAGTGTTATTTTTGGTTATGAGCGATTACAGTACTTTCATTGAAGATTAATGAATACAATACAGCATTTATTCTGCTTCTTGTGTCTTTATCTCTAACATTTAGAGACAGATGGAGTCAAGAAGGGTGTAAGGGAGAGAGAAGAAGATGAATGTCTTTCCATTGTAATTCAACTTATCTCTCTGCACTGCATAACCTTTTCACCAGTAACAAAAAGCCTTTTTATAGCCATTTATACCAAATAGTCCCAGGAATTAAGAAGCCCCAGGAACTAAACTCAGGAACAAAGGGTGCTTTCAGTTTTTAGTTTAATAAAACAGTGGTGCGTTTGCCCATTGCTTCAGTTGGGCTAGAAAGCTGTCAATCGAACTGGACAAAAACAACTGGACCCAGACCACCTGGGGGTTGGGTCTAGGGGTTCTCCTAATATTTCGGTATGTCTTTTTTTCTCTGCCTGTGTGTCGAAGTTAGATGACAAAATAAGTGGTTTGTCCATGTCCACCAGAATAACACATAGAAGCGTTTTCTGTTCTGACACCCCTATCAGCAGGACAACATCATTTGCCAGGGGCTTCAAAACCATTACAAAGAACTATTGAAAAATAAATCTGTTTTATCATGTGACAACACTATGGTTAAGGTTTGGTTAGGTTTGGGCACAAAAACAACCTGTTTAGATTTAGGGTTAGGGGTTAGGGTAGCATTGTGGTTTGGGTTACAATAACCTCTATAAGCAGATATCTGCATATGAATGCAGAATCTGTAGGTAAAGGACAAGATTTTGGTATCGGAAGCGTTCTGGTTTCCGTTTGTAGCCCGAGTAGTATTGACCAATCAATGATGATGCAGATGACATCAACAAAACTGTCCAATGAATCAATTACCCGTCAGGCTATATGACTTCATGTTGCAGGTTCACTGGTATTAGATGAGTGTGAACATGAAATGGACCAGAACTCAAAGGCAACAAAGATATGAAGTAGACGTTTGTCTCAAAAAAAGCCATTACTTACCAATCTAATCGACATAATTATCGTGTTGGATGGTTCTATAGCTGTGATGGAAATGCAAACAGAAAGCATTAAATGGTCCTTTAGGTTGCTTTTACCCCTGGAGCTGGAGTTCAGTTCATTTGGTCTGGACCGAGGGACAAAATGACACATGGACAAATGGACCAACAGTTGTAGCTGTTGTTGTTGTTGTATGTCATGCAGAAGTGACGTTGCTATACCAACCACCGGCTGGTTTATGTTACTTTACCGTTTCTATTGGTGGGGCAAATGCAAATAGAAAAAAAGCCCTTGAAGGTATGTAGTTCTCAAGGCCCCCAGTGGGAAGTCCCCAGAACAGTTTGGTCCAAAAACACCTCATGTGTCTTATCAGCAGTTCAGCAGTAGTTCAGCAGTTCACAACCTCTTTGTTTCCATTTTCTCTGGCTGACTTTGCAGCGTGGTATGTTTCTGAAATCACTTTCATGACCTCTGCCGTTTTCTTTTGCAATGATTTTCTTGAGAACAATGGGGAACTTTCTTCTCTCTGCCCCTCTCTGTCTTTCTTTCCTCCTCAGTCTCCCAAGCCGGCAGAGTGACATTACAGATTGTGATCTGATTCCTGAAACACCTTCCTCCTCATATATCCTTACACACACACACACACACACACACACACACACGCACGCACGCACGCACGCACGCACGCACGCACACACACACACACACTCTAATTTACACACAGTTTAAAGTGTGCTGCTGAGGGATCTAGACCTGAGAATTGCAAGACAGCAGCGGCCCGGCTGACACTGAGAGATGAGAAAGCAATAAAGCTACTGAGACACTTCTTCTTCTTCTCTCTCTTTCTTTAGCACTCACACACGCACACACATTACTGTGTGTGGATAAAAGCATATTTTATTATGGTCTCAGTGCATGTCCTTTGCCTGCTTGTGCACATACAGTTGCATACAAATGCTCTTACGCATGCACAGTAGCTGCTCAAGCAAATTGTGAAAAATGGCTAAAATGATTAATGAGAACTGAAAACACGTGTGCAGACAGAACTGTATTACAATAATATGCCTTATAATAATATATAATAAAATATGTATTTTTTTAATACACAGATTGTAGTGTTGAACACCTGTGGTGATACTTAGTTCATTTAAAATCAAACAGGAATTAAACTTCATGTTTGCTAAGAAATCAGTTAATATATCCCTGATGTTTGTTTTGACTTGCGTACTTATTTGGTCAAAGTTGTAATTTCCACAGATTTTAAAAATGTAGTTTTATTTATTGTTCTGCAGTGATAGTGTCCCCTGTACTGATGTTTTCAAGGGGCATGAATTTTCAGTTTATACTGACAATGTCAGTATTGTAAATGCTGTTTACTATGTGTGTTGCTGTAATTGGAATTAGGGGGTAATGTCATTCTTCTGGTCTGGTCATTTTTCATCACCACAACTGGTTCAGACACTGGTTCTATATGTCCAAAAACTGTTTTATCCTTAAAATGAAAACATATGTACAATAACTGCAGTATCATTTTAGCTTAAATTTCCTTCCTGGAAATTTCAGTTTGACTTTAAAACTGACTCCTTGTCTCCCTTGTTTTTCATCAGAATCCTAAGGATTCATTTTTGAGAGATTACTCTGTCTGGTGAACTGGTAAATATGCAGACTTTCGTTCATTTTGAAATCTTCTTTCTGTGTGTATGGATTGTCCAATCAATAGTGTAGTATTCCATTTCTGTGGTTCCTTACAGAACAATGCAACGTAAAAAACATTGCAGACTGTTTAAAGCCACCTTCCTGATACGTAAGACAATATATATATAAATAAATTAAAATGAGCTCTACATTTACCAGCTGCAACATTAAAGCAATGAACATATTAATGCATCAATAATTATAATCCAATAATATATTATTTATAGAGTATATAGCTTATCCTGTGGCCCATCTTGCCTGTTGTTAAACATTGGAATTAAAAGAATCGAAATGCAATAAAACATATTTGTTTAGCAAAACAAGATGTTGTTTTCTCATTGTATTCTAATCTCAAAAAGCTCCAAAAGGCATCATTTGCGTATTAAAAATCACTAAAACTTTCTTTTAGTGATTTTGGTTTCATATCTTGTCACCACCTTTTTCACTACTCACACACACACTGGCAGATCGGTCTGCCCTTGGCACCGGTCCGTCTGCTCAGTCCTAAGTCCACACTCTGTGTTCTTCCAGCCGTCTTGCCTCATGTTCACTTCTCCTCTCTGGTCTCCCTCTCCTCCGCAGGTGACACTACTACAGAGCACATGTTGTTAATTACTAATCATGCTCACCTGCTGCCCAGAGTGCAAGCGCTGCAGCACTGTGCCACTCCCCCCTTCCCTCTCCTCTGCAGCTGAGCTCTCTCAACCACACCCCACCACCACAGTTATTTAGCTAGCTAGCGGTTAGCTAATGTTTGCTAGCTACTTTAATATTAACCAGTGTTTGAATTCGAGGCATTGAGAGAAGCTAGCAATTATGCATGTAGTGCTCCTTAGCTGGCAAGGCGAGTATTTAATTTACGTTAATTTACGTGTACCATTGCCACCTACTGGCCATTCTTGGTATTGTTGGTTGAACGTACAAAAAACTGTAGGTCTATACAGTACATAAGCTACTGGACTGATAAGGAACACTGCTATAACTGTTGTAATTATTATTACAATTAATATCATTTAAAACATCTGAACACGCTGGTACAACCCTTAAGTTATTCACTTATCAATCATCCAGTGTATATATAGGGTTTCCTCTATATACATTTAATATATACATATCTTAAAGAGCTCATAGTACCCTATTACCCCACCAGAGCACTGTGCTCCCAGAATGCAGGGTTCCTTGTGGTTCCCCGAGTCTCTAAAAGTAGAATGGGAGCCAGAGCCTTCAGCAATCAAGCTCCTCTTCTGTGGAACTGCGGAGCTGCGGAGTCTGGATCTGTGGTTGCGGAGCCACCTGCTGCCCCCGTGTTCCTGCTCAGCGGCCACTGCTGCTATTATTGTTATTGGTCTAATTATTAGTATTACTATTATTATATTGCTATTAGAATTATTTGTTTTAATATTAACATCAATACCATTACCACTACTATTACTTTACATCTGTATGTGGAACTGTACTGTGCTGTACTACTGTATGTTCTCTTTCCTCATGCTCTCTCTCTCTCTCTCTCAACCCAACCGGTCAAGGCAGATGACCGCCCACCCAGAGCCTGGTTCTGGTTCTGGTTCTGCTCGAGGTTTCTGCCTGTTACTGTCTCCTAGTGCTTGCTCTTGGTGGAATTGTTGGGTCTCTGTAAACATAAAGAGTCGGTCTAGACCTGCTCTATATGAAAAAGTGCCCTGAGATAACTTTGTTATGATATGGCNTATGGCTAGACTGTGGTCACTGAATCTGTATTTGGTCAGGATCTGTCTCTGCTTTGGATCTCTGACAGTAAAGAGATACTCTGCCAGTCTGTATTCATGATTTAGGGCCAGATAGCAATTCAGTTTGTTTTGGGTTTTGGTTTGATTGGTCCAGTGCTCCAGATAGGCATCTTTTGTTAATGTAATAATTTGGTTTACTCTGATCAGTGGTTGGAAAGCAGTGCTGGTCTGAGGCTGAACAGTGTTTGGTGTTATTTGATCAGTAAGTCTCAGGACCAGCTGACAGAAGGGACTCTTTTGGGTGTTCTCTCCCTCTCTCTCTCTCTCAACCCAACCGGTCGAGGCAGATGACTGCCCACCCAGAACCTGGTTCTGCTCGAGGTTTCTGCCTGTTAAAAGGGACTTTTTCCTTGCCACAGTTGCCTAGTGCTTGCTCATGGTGGGAATTGTTGGGTCTCTATAAATATAAAGATAACTTTGTGATGATATGGCACTAAATAAATAAAACTGAATTGAATTAAATTGAATAATTGTCCATAACTTGTTTTGAGAGACACTACAACAAATAAATATTTTTGAAGAATATTGTTTTTGATTATTTGGGTTTCCCATCAAAGTATTTATTCTGCTTTTAGAACTGTACTTATTTTGAGATTTATGTTCTTGTAAAGCTACTTTAGCGGACTCAGAGATTAGACCACTGACACATATTTAATGACTACATAAGTCAGAAAAATATGATTACAAGGCAAATTCATACGGAGACCATCTTCATGATGGTTCTCAGTGGAGATTCTGTTAGATGAGATCACACCATACTCATTGTAATTATGAAATCTACACCCATATATGGTGTACCATTGCCACCTAATTGGCAATTCGTGGTATTACTGAACCTGTGTATATATAGGCTACTGGGCTGATAAGGAACACTGCTATAACTATTATTATTATTATTATTATTATTATTACTATTAATATAATTATTTCAAACATTTGAACATGCTGGTACAACCCTTAAGTTATTTACCTATCAATTATCCAGTATACTTAGTAATATACTTAAGGGTTTCCTCCATATACATTTAAAACAAAATGAACAGTACTTTTGGCAACACCTTTGGTGTCCGCTTCAGGAATTGCTGTTAAGAAATGTTTCTGTTTATTGCCCTTTGAACAGTAAAATGAAATTTCCGCCCTTGATTACACTATGTCTATGACATACACTGACATTTATGTCACTAGGAGGCTGACGTAAATGTTTTCTCCACAGTAATGCTCGTATTCAGGTCTGTACGATAAAAGGCATCAACCTGTCAGGTACTGTGTAGCTGCTTGTGTTCAGAGGAGAGGCCGACACACCCTACCACTCCTAGGACATTAGAGCCTCTCTCTATTCAGTCAATGCATGGGCATGTCAGAATAACAGAAGAGTTAAGATGAGAAAAAGAGAAGGGAGGGGCTTCACATCTTCTATTGAGAACATAGATCTCTGTCTGACTCACCAGGGACATGTATGAAAAACTGCTGAGCACAAAGAACGTACTGAATCGACACTAATGACTCAAATTAATGGTGAAGACAAATAGTTTCTAAGGTCATTGCTATCCTTCCCTCACTTGAATAATTATTAAATTATTTCACATTGTTTTGAGTCTGCAATCCCAACATTTGCACGGTAAAGAGTGCTAAACATCACCAATAACCCCTCAACTGTTCAATCTGAAATAGGTCTTGATTTAAGTCAGCACCACACCAAAGTAAAATAAGGAACATTACTGTGGTCAGTCAGTCAAATTAAAGCTGGTAATGAAACTGCAGGGTTAACTCATTCTGGTTGAAATCATACGCTGAATTCCTTGGCCACAAAATTGAGCTGGAAGAAAAAGTTTTAGTCAGTAATAACATTGGATTTTCATAATAAATTGCAGTCTGTAATTTGTTGTAGAATCCAACTGAAACATGTTTGAAAAGAGCCACAGAAATAATGTACAGCAAAAAATCAACATATGATCTCTAGAGTCAGGATATTGCGCTTAAAGCTGGTTTCAAACACAAGTATACTTCCACTATGACGTTTCAATCATCTTCTGGAGTCTGGCAGCATGACTTCTTTTCAGTGACTTAATGCATTAGTTGCTGCGTTGGTTTTTAAGATGCATGAGCCACTCCAAGGTCTTGTGTAAGGTTTTTGAGACATCACAAGAGATTATGAGGTGTCTTAATGTTCTAAATGCACTTTTATGATCCATAAAACAATAACTGACCACATAATTATTGATATGATGAGCATGATTTCATAGGGTACCAAGCAAATATAAAAAAAGTATAGGGAAGTGTACAGTAGGCCTATTAGACTGAATTATGTAAAATTATCATGCATCTTCGACTAGTTTTATTTGTTAAAAATAAGATTCACTGCAGGGTTGTAAACCTCTAGACTAATGATTTAACACATTACTCCATAAATGTATTATTTATGTATTTATTCTGAGAACGCCATAGATGTTTGGCCAATATGGTGTTTGAAATAGCCTATTTGCCTACAGGTAGCCTAGATAACAAGAACCCCGCCTTAGTCGTGCCAGGACTGACTTCATTTTATAGGTGTGTCGAATACAACAATATTAAAAACAGAATGATTTATGCATGTAGAGTTGAGACCTTAATGGAAACTCAATGGTCTATCAGGCAGCAGTGAGAATTAACAAGACCGTTTCTAATAAAACAATTCAGTGTGGAACAGTAGAAAAAGACAGCAGTTGAAAGAGACAGGAAGTCTTTCTGTACTCACCGCAAACAGTAGCAGCACAAACACGGGCGAAGAAACCCGAATCATGACTGAAGAAAAGTCCCAGTATCTGTATCAAGTTAACAGATAGAGTCCCGATGGCGCCGACAAGAGTTCCTGACTGACTGTGAGCTGATGGAGGTGGAGAGGAGGATTTTGAAAGAGGAGGAGTGCTCCACCACACAAACACACACACACACACCCCTAGGACAGAGACACAGCGGGGTGTGTGTGTGTGTGTGTGTGAGCGAGTAGAGATGGCCTGCCTCTACACTCAAATATTTCAATTTCAATTACACCTCACAGCCTACTGAGAAACTGTCATGAAAAAGAAGAAAGAAAAGAAAAACACATCAACCAGTCTGTAGACAACCAGATAAAATGCTTTACTTAATATATATACAGTATCACTCTGCGATATATACAGAGTGATAAGGAATGCACTGTGGTGGGTTGCGTTCTCTCGCATGGTCTGGGATAATTCATCATTTTGTGAGATTCCAAATGTACATAGTTTGTATTTTATCATGCAGTGCACTTATACTAACTTTAGCTAACTGTCCTAAACCCAGCATATGGTCTATCTAGTCCTTAAAATAATATTTTAGAGACTTGCTAAAATGTACAATGTTAAACTAACATAATTATTTGCACCTGTTCCATGTGTTATCCAGACTGTTATGCAGAGACCAATGTTGATTTCTCCTCATCATTCCACTGTCATACTGTGTTGCAGGTAATATTTTATGCATTTCTTTGTGTTAGTTTCCATGATGTTTTATTGCATAATATTGTTGTCTGCGCGAGCTACCTTTTTAGCTCGTGCTAGTTTGGCTAGCTCTTAGTCTAGTGTAGCAGCCTGCTGATTAGCCACATGCTCTGTGTTTATGCTCACCTTGTGTTAAACGGTAAACGTGTTCTTTGATCGTTTTCACCAGTGGAATGTCAATGTATATGGAGATGTATTGTGCAAATGTGGATACAATGTAGCCTAAGGCTTTGTAATGTACTAGAATATGCTAGGTATTAATATACACTACACGATCACACCAAGTTATAATAATTTAGTGTATTTTTATTTATGGAATTAGACAGAGCGATAAGGAATGCAGTGTGACTGTTATCCCGAGACCAATGCTGATTTGTCCTCGTCATTCCACTGTCATACTGTGTCGCAGGAATGCACTGTGCAATAAAGAAACCTGTAGTCCACCTGGTTGACTGTGATGTGCAGAAGCGACAGTAGTGTGGAGCTGCATCTCGTGAGACAGTTTTTCAGCGTACACACAGAACACACAGCTAGCGGACCGTGAGGAGATATTCGCTGAATTTGACAAAAAGTGTCTTGGGTTAGAATAACTGACCCCGCCTTTAAGCTATATATGATGCTTTGCATTTTGGGGATTGTTAGCAAGTATAGTGTACATTTATGTTATGTTGTGGAGATTTTTGAGGGCACTATATGGTGAATAAATTCCTCACTCACACTCAGATAAAATAGTGCTCTGTATTTTGGGTCATTTCAGACACATCAAATGACAGGAACTTTTATAATAATAAAAATTCACATTACAAAGGGCTTCACAAAGTCAGCAAAATAAAACAGACAAGTCATAAAATCATCAGGTGGATACCAATACTGTGTAGGAAAGACTAGAATAGGAAAAGAAAAACATTTAAGGACATAAAAGACAAAGAAAATTAAATTAAAAGTATGTTTTAAGAAGGAACCTGAAGGAATTCACTGACTCAGCCAACCTGGTTTCTTCGGGTCCATCAGTCCAGAGCCTCAGGCCCTGACTGCAAACACTCTGTCCCCTTTAGTTTTCATTCGGGCCTCTGGAACAGACAAAAGACATCTGGTCCCAAATCCGACCCCTGAGGCACACCATACTTAACAGAGAAAAATGAAGAGACATGGTTGTTCACAGAGACACAGAAACCCCTATTGGACAGGTAAGATGAAAACCATTGTAAAGCTGTACCAGATATCCCCACCCAGTGCCTCAGTCTGTCTAACAGGATGCTGTGATCGATCGTGTCAAAGGCTGAGCTAAGGTCCAGAAGTACAATGAATGAGCACATGCCATCATCAGCAGCCATTAAAAGGTTGTTGGTAACCATTAGCAGGGCAGTCTCAGTGCTGTGATACTTCTGCAAACCAGATTGAAACTTTTCAAAAATTGTTATTTTCCAGTGCAGAGAAATTGCTTACACTATTTTTTCTAAAAGTTTGGATATAAAAGGTAACTTGGAAATTGGTCTATAGTTTTGAGGGAGGGAGGGTCAAGTCTAAGTTTTTGTAGCAGTGGATTCACACAAGCAGTTTTAAAATAATCAGGGACACAACTTTTAGGTCACTCTCTCAGCTGTAGTTTGGTTCATTTGGTCCAGGTCAAGGAACAACATGATACATTGATGTCTTGAGTTCTGGTCTGTTTTGTGTTAGTACTGACTTATTACAAACGTAGTCCTGGTTATATGGACTGAACAGTTTTAACTGTCACCCCACATCATTAGTTCTACATTGACTCAATGTCTCATTTGTGTGTAAGATAGGCCTACACAAGATACAGCATGCGATTTCACAGCCTTGCATGTTCACCTTCCTGGCAAACCACAGCCTCACACACTTTCAGAGACACCGCAGTGAGAGTAGAAAAGGTATGTTTGACTGCCATAATTGGGCCGATCCCATACAATGTGTGTCACACCCAGAGAAGACTGGTATTTCAGTAACTCTGAAATAAAGTCCTCATGAACATTCTTCGTTTTGTGTCATTCCTTTTCCAACTCAGCTCCTATTGATTTGCAGACGTATAGTTAGTTTATATAAGGTATAGTTTGTAGTGTGTGCAGCACTGCAGCAGCATCATGTCTGATTCTCCTGTTTCACTAACAAAGACCACGCCAACAAAGATATGGAATGGTTTATTGCATATTATGGATGGAAGAGAGCAAAGATGATGTAGGAGGGATGGACTAATGGGATGAAGGGATGGGGGTGAAGGATGAGGGGAGGAGTATGATGATGGACTGGTGTCAGCTGGTGGCAGGAAGACAGAAGGGAACCGGGGGGTCAAGACTCTGAGTTGATTCACTGCGCTTGCCTGCCGACTGTGGAAACGATTCCTGCAGCAGCGCGTTTGCTAAAGAGACTTTTGCACTGCCTTTGCCAAAAGACTGTGCTTCCACAAACTTAGTGGACCACGAAAACAACGGAGGACTTTCGAACGTCGCTGCCGAGACGACTCGCTCTTCCACCACCGGGTTCCAGTGGGCGACACATCGCTGGGATGCTGTGGAGTGAAACCAGAGCTGAAGCAACAGTTTGTGGTCCCTCTACCAGAAGACCTCATCGGAAACATCTGCAAAAGTAGGCAAAATCCAATCCGCTGCTGTGATAAGACTTGATGTCGGATAAGAATACTCAGAATATTAGATTTAGATCTTAGAGAAAGGAACTAACAAACTAGCGTTCATTCGTTATTTTATCTAAGCCACATATTCCCACTATCGCCAAAGATAATTCATTCTTGAAATTGCTATTCAAATAACCTTTTCTTTTCTTTTCTTTTATTCCATATCATATCATTACGCATTGTATCGTATATTCACACTATTGACCTGTTAAGAAACATTTACCTATAAATAAACGTTCATATTTATCACCAAGTTGAGATCAAGGATCAATGTACTGAGAATTCACCATTCAGGTAATGAGACTGATCAATTTAATTAATTTTATTTTCCTTCGACTGAAGGTGGTGCCCCGAGGATTTGATAATATAATAATAACGTGATTCCCTACACATGTATTTCATCAGTCTAAACATTGGTTAAACAGGGAAGATACAATAAACAGAGACACGTGACAAGTGAAAATATTAATCATTATAGTAGCTGATTAGTTCACTGAGTGTGCATATGTGTGGACCTGTATACTATTGCTCACACAGATCCTGCTGCAACAACAACAAGACTCCATCATGACATCCTGACGACCTTAAAGATTTGCCAATGATGACAAAGAGTTTTCTTTATGTTTAATTTTCCTGACAATTTCCTTTGGTGCTTATGGTACATTATTTGAGAAATATAATTTGGTGTAAAAATAATGTACTGCTTGTGTACCTGTTTTTGAGTGTCCAGCATCAAGTCTCTCATCCAGATGTTCCACATGTTAGTGTGATTTGTAGTATGGGTTGACTTTGGAACCCATATCTCTCTTGTGTGTCTCTCTCTGACATCTCAACACTGCTTCTCCTCTGAATACAGATACTATTGGTGTTGTATGTGGTAGAGGTCTTCACAGATCTAACCCAGTCTCTTATACTTTGTAAGTCTCAAACATTACCTCAGCTGACAAGAGATGCATGCCTTAACCTCTAATTTCCCCACAATTTATGATATTTTATTTTTTTCTGATCTGCTCCCATGTGTCATGTTAATCTGTTGTTGCTTCTGCCTGCTGATATGTAAGTTTAAAGCTTGAGTGCAGGACTTTTACATATGAGTGAACATCCGTTACATTTAAGCTGTTGCCAGACAAATTCACACAATGCTGATTCAGCCTATCACCACCAGGTAAATATCTCTGTATTTCAAGTTTTTAAATCTGGTGCGTGTGGTGAAATTCCCGCACTGGAGTACCAGTAGTTAAACCAGAGCCATGTAGAGAGAGGGGCGTGTCAACATAAGTTTGAAATGCTTGATCACATGATTCACGTAGACTTCAGATAGTTATCTCTACATGGCTCTGGTTTGCCAGAGCTGAGGGGACCAACCATAGCGATGGAGTAGCTACAGCAACTAGGAGTATGAAGGAAAAACCTAAGAAGCTCCAAGAAAAGTTTCTGATGCTCCAGATAAAAATGAAACTGCATTCAGAGGAAGGATTAAAGTAAAAAAAAAGATAAAACAAACACGGATAACCATTGGTGTGGCTTTTCCTGGTTGGAGAGCTGAAAGAAGAGCAGGGACTGAGGGCAGTCACAATGTGGCGTTACTGCTCTTCGACAAGTTGGTCTTTGTAAAATATTTGGAGTAGGCTATGTAGCTATTACATTTACTCTACCTAAATAATGCATTCTCGTCTTCGAACTGGAAATCTGATGGGGACGAGCTACACCGTAGGCATACGTCATGAGCGTGCATTGACTGTGTTTGTGTAATTATTCTCACTGCCAGAAGGGAGAGACAAAAGTTCCACACTACAGATTTAAACACATCCTCCATCTGTTTCACATGAAAACTTTCACAGTAGTTCAGAGAGTAAACTCATGTTCCTCCCTTGCAAGGCTTTTATTTTGAAACATCTTAACATAGTGAAAGAACTGTAAATTGGAATGGAGATTAAAACAAAGCTCCATGTGAGCCATTATAGTACTGGTAGTGGTCTGGCTTTTCCCCAGCCTTTATTCGTTCACACTGACCTTGTGAGATCCAGCCTGACTTAATTACCATTCTTTAAATGATCATTTACAGGTTATCCCAGAGCAAGACCTGGAGACCTCATGGATTTCCTTTTTTTCTTGCTGCTGGCCACTTACCAGCTTGAAGTGTTCCACACTGTGACGAGGTCTTTCTTTAAAAGTCATGCTGTACTTATATGTATTTTTCACTCTTGGATATAATACAAAGTGAGACTTCTGAGTGGGCAAAGTGAATGGATAGATGGTTTTAGATGAAAATTAAGGCAGGAAGCAAACCTGCAGACACTGAATCACAAATCTGGCAGTTTCATGAACATTATGTTCTTTGTGAAGTGCTCACTACAACCTCCTCCTAACTGTTAGGGTTTCAGCTTTAGAACTTAACAGGTTTATGTTGTTTCAAGAAGCAGTTTCACTCTCTTTCTTGTCTTTTCAATTTTTCATGAAATATCTGTAAATATCCCAGATGATGGTATAACCTCATTTGTCCTAACCAACATGAGATCTTAATAAAGATATTTTAACTAATGTAGTAGCTTAAATACTTTCCAGAGCCACTTACCAACATAGGGGGTATGAGTTCAATGCACAAACAATAAGTCCCGCATGAAAATCCATTCAAAAGGTCCATTTATTTCCATTTGGATACAGCATTGCGTGAGTGTGTGGTTGAACAGTTTTTTGCTACCCCCGTCTAAAACAAGCCCTGTCCCTAATTAGCAGTCACGATAAATAGCGAAAAGGAAAACAAAGTAACCCGTGGGAGTCAACAACGAACATATGTATCATACATAATGTACACAGGCCATCTCGTATTAATAAAGCAAAGACATAGTATAACATAAATGCAAATAAAACACATATGAAAAACTCAGTGAATGGCTCCTACAACTAATGTAATGTTTACATGCAGGAACTTCAAATCCAAACAAGACTCTAAGTTTCAGACAATTTTTGTGTTTGTGGTTCTATGATCATATGTCATGTATCTGGTTGAGATTCAGATGGGTAACCATTATATTTGGACTGAAGCTGTAGGTGAGATAATACAGTGCCAGTGGGAACTGAGGGAAAGAAATTCAGTGGAATGTATCATTAGTGGAATGTATCATTAAAATATGTTTTACTTTGACCTTGGTAATAAAAGAAGTCAGTAAAGGAGGGTTGTGTGCTTGGTTAGGTGTGTGTGTGTGTGCGTTGTACTACAGTAGTTGACAGCAAACAGACAGGCAGGGCGTGGTGTTACCTGCAGGTGTGTCTGTCTGTGAGTCATGGTTCTGTGAGCTGTGTTGTGGTAAAATTAAAATGTTTGTGATGTGTCAGTGAGTGTCTGTTGGTGCCTTCAGCAATTTGGCACATGCACCCTCAAAGAGATTTGACTGGATAAAGCATGCATGGCGCTTGGGTGGTGCAGAGTTAAAAACACCTAAAACTTCTGGCTTGGCCAGGCTCGTGTTCTTGACAGTGTTCGATCCATATACGTTTGATTAGAAAAAAGTTTCTAGATTTCTCAAAAAGTTTTATTTCAGTCAAACTTAAAAAGTGTGTTCAGTTTCATAGTTTCTTTTTTGAGACTCTCGATGACGTGCGAAAGAACAACAGCACATGAATGCAGAACTCCCTGTTCCTTATCTGTGGTTCAACATAAAAGTCTGAGGTACATAAGGTCAATCACTCAGGACATAAACACATAACATAAGAAAACCGAAAAATATGCAAAGAGCAACATCAGACAATTCATGAACTGCAATCAACTGAAATAATGGTGAATTAATCCAAAGGGAAGTGTTTAATGCACTGCATATGAACTATGGGCACTCTACATTTTATTCAGGTGGTACATTTCACACTCAAAAATGTTAAGCTATAAGAGTATGGTCTAGACCTACTATATATGAAAAATGCCCTGAGATAACTTTGTTATGATAGGGCGCTATATAAATAAAACTGAATTGAATTGAATTGCATAAAGAAAGGTACAGTATTTTATCTGACATAGTGATGTTATTTATGTTTGGTGTCAACTAGACATCAGAGAGGCTGAACTCCCTGTTAGAGACCCCAGACTCCCCCTTCCCACATCCCAAATTTGTCTATTTGTATTTCTGTTATTGGAGTTTTATAACAGTATGTTGCCAAGAGGTCTGAATGGACTTCTGAAACATGTCATCACTTCAAAATCCTGCTCATAAGCAACTCCCATCCAATGAGGAAAAGTCATGACGTGCCAAGCTAAGTATGTTTCTTGAGCTGTGAAAGAGGAACATCAGGCTGTTTTCACTCTCCTTGTTTGCTCGTCTTCTCAACCTGTTTATACCCCCTGTGTCATGATGTGGACGTTTTGTTGTTCCTGGGTGTTCCTGCCCTAGTGTTTTTCACTGGTCTTGATTATATGATTTGCCTCACCTGTGTCTCGTGTCTCACCTGGTTCTGTTTCCCTCGTTAGTCCTGTGTCTATTTATGCCTGCCTGCTCCCTTTGTGTCTTGTCGGTTCATTGTCGTTTGTCTTAGTGTTCTTGTTCTACGTGCGCCCAGCCTGTTTCCTCTGCCTGTTAACGTGCCTGTTAATCTGCCTACATGCCTGCCTACCTGCCTGTTGCATCTTATGCAATAAAACCCCTTTTTGTCTCACCTCTGCCCGCTGTCTGCATTTGGGTCCTTCCTCCATCAACCTACCACATAACACCCTGGCTGCATTGTGCGTAGTTATAATACAATATGAAATGTTTAAATGTTAAAAGTGTCCTGTAGAGTTTTGTTGTAAATAAACAAAAGTTATATTTACATTCAGTGTTTCTTACCAAAACACAGTGTGTGTGTGTGTGTGTGTATATACCTTGGGGTTTTACAAATGTGTTGAATGCATTTTGAAGCAATGCGATCGTTCTATTGAGATACATTACAAAATACTCCATAGAATAAACCGCAAATGTTAAGTAACACCATACGTGGTGATGATTATGCTCTACCAAACATTTGTGCCAGTGGAATTTTACACTGTCTGAAACATTTCTTGAAAATCGATTTGATTTGTGCTGCTTTAAGAGCAAAATGATTTGATTTGTGTTGCTTTAAGAGCAAAAAAATGGTTTATGTTAAAAAAAAAACAGTTCAGGTGAGTCAATCACACTGCTACTTGAGCTTGCTGTAACCATGAACCAACTCAACATGAAGAACAACCATACAGCCACCTTTCATGTCTCTTTCAGTCCTGATAATTACAAGGGTGGAGTAGTTGAAAACTGGTTCTACAGGAAACTGTCTACTCCCAATCTGAAGCACCAGCACTCACACACACACACACAGAGGGACAAAAACAGACAGATAAAGCAGCTTCAACATGTCCAGTAATGTTTACTGAGCAACCCATCTACCCTGAGGGACAGTCTGAGTAGAAACACACCCTGAGCATCATGCTAATGTTATGTCATCATGTGCAAGGACGTGCGCAAGGCCAGGCTAAAATTGCCCATTTGCCCTCTTTGGCTGAGCTGCTGGTCTGAAGGGGAAAAAAAGTGTTTTATTGTTGCTGTTGTGGCTGCATAAATACGAGTAGCCCATAATTGTCAGACCACATTAAATCACCATATGATCCAAACTTTTATCACATTTTGATAGGCAAGCCTCTGTGGGACACAGATGGGGCGACCCAGAGGCATAAAAAAAAACAAAGCAATGCCCTGTGCCCCCTGTCATGTGACACTATAACATCCAAATTTAGTATTGTTGCCATTGTGTGAGGGCTCTGGTGGTAAATATTTACATTAGCCGTGTTTTGATACTGTTTGAAATATACATTTTATGCTAAATGTATTGTTTTACATGGTTTTTTACTGCATTTTTATACTGTTTTGCTACATTTGAGATACTATTTTACACTGTGTCTGTACACTTTATACTGTTATATGTGATATATATGTTATGCATATATATTATAGGATGCAGTTTTGAGAGTGAGCATGTATGCTCGGAGCTGAATGTGGAGAGATGCAGATGACTCGTGGTGTATGACTCCTGTGTTCTTTTTTTGTGAAGAATAAATTCCCACAGATTTTCAGTTCCAGTGTGTGTCTCACTCATTACCCACACAACACAATGCAGAGTGATGAGCGCAGAATAACGTCCGCTACAATTTTTCAATATACATCTGGGAAAACTGAATTGAGCTGTGGTCTATTTGTGTTGTGTTGCAGTGTTGGTTTTTTTGAGTATATTTCATTGCTACTAGCCATTTCTTTATTGGTTTGTATGGTTTGACAGACTTCTTTGCTTTCTATTTAATTATTATTTGTCAGACATGACTCTGACTGGCACCCCTCTTCATGTTTAAACGTCAAGCAAGCTACAACTTACACAACTGTCAAACTGAATGAAGCGCTCTCTGAAGCACCAGTGACGTTTAAAGCTTTGGACGTCATCAGTCACGTGATATTCTTCATTTGACACAAGCTCCAGCACAATGTACTGAAACAACGCGTTTCACAGGAGTGAAACAAGCTTTGTAACTTTGGTATCCAAAAGAACCCATCTCTACATGCAAAATAACTCACCTGTCACCTGTCTCCCTATCCCTCCCGTGCTGCCAGGTTTGTGTTTTCCCAGTGCTATTTTTCATTAGTCCACAAGATGCCCTCAGACTTTCCTCTGCCATTCAAGGTCCTGCCACTCCCATCTGCGCTGCAATCACCACATTCCCCTCACCTGAACTTCCCTGCTCTTCTCCCCATCTGCAGTGTTGTGAGATACCTCACTCGGTTTTCAGAGAACCGGGGTTACCCTGGTAACCAAAAGTTCTCTTTCAAACCTCGCTCAGTATCTCACTATGGGAGATGTGGCCCACTCCCGAAATGCATGCTCCAAAGCCCATAACACCTCCACCCAGAAGGGTGGACACCACAAGCCTTCCCCATGGGCTAGCACACAGTTAAAATGAACCCACAATCAGGACTGAGTATGGCAGTGAAGGTGCCGTCACGTCCAGGCAATATAACCAAATAAATGTGTGTGGGGATGCCCAACTAGCAGCGGCACAGTCACTCACAGAAATGTCCCTGAACAGGGCCCATGAGGTGGCCATACCCCTGGTGGAATGAGCCCGCAGGCTCTCAGGGGGCTGCAGTCCATGACTCTTATAAGCCAGTATTATAGCCTCCACCACCCAGTGTGACAGGTGCTGGCGAGTCAGAGCCCTCCCTCAGTGAGAAGGGGCCCAAGATGCAAAAAGCTGGGTACTCTTCCTTAACCCCTTAGTCCTGTCCAAATAGCTGTGTAAAGCCCTTAGAGGACATAGTGACTCCCTCTCACTCTCCTCTGCACAAGGTGGTGGGTGAAAAAAAAGCTGCTCCAGAGTGGGGCAGCTATAAGAAGACTCGCTAACCTTAGGCACAAAGGGGGGGTTAGGGAGCAACATCATCCTCCCATAATCAGGGGAAAACTGCAAGCAGGATGCGTGCACAGATAACGCATGTGATTCACTTATCCGTTTGGCTGACGTAAGTGCCAGCAATAGGATAGTTTTGACAGAGCACCTTTAAGTCAGCACACTCCAAGGGCTCAAAAGGCCTGTTGGCAAGTCCCATGAAGGAACCAAAGGTTTACACGCAGGCCAGAGCCGACGGGCTCCCTTCATAAACCTCCTTATCAGAGAATGCTGTCCAACTGACGCATTCCCAAAACCCACATGGCAGGCTAAAATGGTGGCCAAATAAACCTTAATGGTGGAAAAAGCTTTACCATTGTCCAGTAAATCCTGCAGGAAGCATAACACATCTGGAACAGAAATGATGGCTCTAGCCTCGCACCATCTCTCAAATATGCGTCACTTGGCATCATGCGTAGATGGCGCCCTCATGCTTTGAATAATCTCAACCATCCTCAAAGGGAGACCCGACTCATTCAAATTTACCCTCTCACGTACCAAGCCCAAAGAGCCAGTTGTTCTGGGTGTGGGTGAAAAATCTGTCCATGTGCCTGTGACACTAAGTCTCTACGTAACGGCAGCGGCCATGGCTGACTGTGAAGGAGCCATACTAGCTCTGCCATCCACGGTCCACGGGCTATCAGAATCAAAGAACCGCTACTCTCTAACTCTGACCAGTGTCGGAGCAATGAGGCTGAGCGGGAGGAATGCATACAGCAGCACGCTCGGCCATGGATGAGCCAGTGTGTCCACTCCCAGTGGTGCGTCCCTGTCCCTTAATGAAAAGAACAGAGGACACTGCGTGTTTTCACACGATGCGAAGATATCTACAGATGCCTGGCTGAAAATCTCCCGATAGGACCAAGAGCAGGGGTTTTGTGCGATGAGTGACTCGGCCAAATAACCGACCATCCAGGGCGTTTACCACCTGAGGAACCTCCAGCTCCTCTAATGGCAGGTCCGCCTGGCGAGCTAACTTGCCATTGATAAAGCTGTCGTCTGCACCCGAGTCGATTAGAGCCTGAATGGGAACATTCAGGGTCGCTGTGCACAAGTTGGCTGTTACTAACATTCTGGTGGGAGCTCCCAGGGAAGACCCGATCTGGCTCACCCGAACCCCCACCATTAGGGGTGAGTCCTGGCTTTTGGCCGCCAAGCGCAAGTAGCGAGGAAGTGTCCTGTCTGTCCACAGTACAGGCACTCAGCTGCCGATATCCTGCGGAGACGCTCGGTGGGGGGTAGATGAATTTGACCCAGCTGCATTGGTTCCCCTTCCTGAGGGGCCGGGGTGGTAGGACCAGGAGGAGGCTGTGGTACAGTGGGAGATGAGTGGTAACACGGATGGAGACCAATTAGTTCTCTCTCTCCTGCATTCCCTGAGCCGATTGTCCAGCCGGATGGCTAAAGTGACCAGTGACTCGAAGCTCTCTTCATCGTCACGAGCCGCCAACTCATCTTTAAGTTGCTCATTCAACCCTTTGATAAATACACCCCGTAATGCCTCATCGTTCCGTCCTGCCCCAGCTGCGAGTGTACGAAACTCGATTGAGTAATCCGCCACACTACGGGAACCCTGTCTAAGTGTAAGCAGGCGGTTGGTAGCCTCCCTGCCCCGGACCAGGTGATCAAAAACTCTCCTCAGTTCAGCCACAAAATCAGGATAAGAGTGGGTGAGTGCGGGCCGTTGGTACCACACGGCCGACGCACATTCTAGCGCTCTTTTTTTCAACAGACCCATAAGGTAGACAATCCTGGACCTATCAGTGGCAAATAAGGGCGCTGTTCAAAAACGAATGTGCACTGAAGGAGGAAAGATCGGCATTAACCTAGGTTGCCAGAGAATGGTTTGGGGTTTAACACGGGGAACTCACTGCTTGGAGCAACTGGCGGCGCAGCAGATGCTTAATGGGGAGCAGAGGGACCTAACCCTGGAGCGAGCGTGAACCTGGGGCACAGGAGATCAAGATTAATGACAGATAATAACTAGCAAACCAACAGACTGGAGATGCGGCCGAAGTACTGCTACCGAGTGAGCAGAAGCAATGATCTGGCGATGAGTGGATGTGGATGAGAAGCCAGGATAGAAATACTGCAGGGTGATGAGTTGATGAATAGCAGGGGAGCAGGTTGATGCAGACTCAGGCAGGTGGTGAGTAATGACAGCCATGCCCTCCACACAGACACACATGAAGAGACAAAACAGGACACAAGAGGGAGGGGGGGAAACACCAGAACACCAGGGATGAACATAAACACGGTGGTACCGTGACACCACCGCTGTCGTATTGTCTGTCCTGACTGTAAAGGCAAAATGTATCATTTTGAGTGTTTTATGGTATTTTATTATTTTCCTGTGTTATAGT